>JADOBS010303761.1:0-24071 GCA_015708375.1 Cydonia oblonga | reverse complement strand
TTTTTTATATTTTATTTTTTGCTGAAAATATTTATTTTCCTGGTTTAGAAATTAGACCTTCTATGGTAAAAATAATAGCTTTCCAAAATAACATTCTTCTTTAAAAATTTTGTCTCCTTCAAGATACTTACTTAAATTAATTAAATATTTTCTAAACTAATTTAGATTTTTTATTTTGATAATAAATTTTTATTTTACTTTTGCCAATCCTCTCCTGATCCTTTTGATGAGGATCTTGGATATCTATAAATTGTGTATGTTGATCGTACATTGTGCGATCAGTTTTTGTCATGTACTGTTTATATTTAATTCTAAATAAAAATATTTAAAATAATTTCTGAAAACACGATGTACGATGAACGAATATGATTAAAGAATTTTCGAGATCCTCACAAAAAAAATTTGGCGAGATCCGAATTCTTACTTTTGTAGCATAGACTTTCCATATTTTCCTTTCCTCTTGTATTAGGAGAGGAAGAAAAAGAAAGGAAACATGCCAATAGTGTAGTATTGAATTGGCCAATCAAAACGTTTCTTAAATTGACTTGAATTTTAGGTAATCCAATCAAAACTTTTCTTAAAATGACTTGAATTTGAGGTGATAATGTTATTTTCATTTAATTAGTTTTAATTATCAATTATATATAAATGATCGGCTAATACTTTTTTTTAATCAAGTTCGAATCTTTCACATTGTCAATAAAACAATTAAATAGTTTTCATCACATTACAATCCTCCAAAATATTTTACCTTCAAACTCAACGTCCACATATAAATTTCATTCGCATGTGAAAATTTCATAAGCCACCATGTATGTACAACTTAACAACAACTTGAAAAAAAAAATCATCACATACTGATTAAGTGGTTGGGAACGTCTAGACTATTATTTCACACGACACGTTATATGTTTGATTTCTGACGTTGATGAATCATCCAATGGTGCTAAGGAGTGATTAAAAAATTTCTATATGAGTCTTTTCAGTCCTCGAAATGGTGGACTACCGTGATGAAACTATCAACGGATCATTTTTTCCAAAAATAAAAAATAAAAAACCAACTTGAAAAACAATAAAAGCTATGGTATGTTCAAGGTGAGGGATTAAGATTCTTACGTAAGGTCAATATTAAACGTTTAATATGATTGAAATTTCTCATAAACTCTTCCGGCTCTAAAGAAATAGATAATTGTAGTTTACTACCCGTTGTTTTTTTTTTTTCAAAAAAAAATATGAAACATTTTATTGACATTAAAAAACTATCACTTTACCGTAATATAATCACAAAGTGCCCCTAGACCTAAATTAAACACCGAAATGAAAGATGAAAAATACCTAGAAAAAAACCACGTGTGGAAACAGCTTCCACAGAAGGAAGACTTGGAGGGAGTCCAGAGATTCTCACATTCACACGACGAGCTATTTATTGGGAAGAGCTCTACGGCTTACCAGTCCCATATTTCCACCGAGTTCCGAAGTCTCCACCAGCAAAACAATGGCTTCCATGTCCTTCTCTGCAACTTTTTCAGCACCTTTACAGAGTTTTTCTCAAGCAAAAGCAAAAATACGCTCGAATTCTTCAGCTCCATGCCCTCCCATGGCGTGCTGGATCAAATCCTCACTTGGGTCTTCTAAATCAGCACTTTTCCGAAATGGGTTGTCTTTGCAATCGGAGAATTTTAATGGGGTTTTGATCAAATCTCGGTCTTTGCGTGTTTATGCTAGAGCAGCTACAGAAAGGTCTCTCTATGATTTCACTGTCAAGGTATGTGTTCGCGCGTATATGTGTGTGTGTATAATAATAATATTTTCCTTGAAAGAATGCATCTTTTTTCGTTTTCCCTAATTATTTGTTGAAATTATGTTGTTTTTTAGTTTTGTTTCTGGGATTTTTGTTGATTTTTTTACATGTAATGTTGTAAGTTCAAGAGAATCAAATCTGAAGTTAGAAAATTTGAACTAGGTGGTTGGTTTTTTCTTTTTCACTAATGTCTGGGGGCGACCCCAAGGCAAAAACCCTCTTCTTTGCGAGGGTCGGAATGTCTATTGTACGCAGCTTTACCCTGCTTTGCAAAGAGATTATTTTCATGACTCAAACCCGATACCTTTTGGTACAAAGGAGCAACCTTTACTAATGTCTGAAATTTTGTTTATGTAGGATATTGATGGTAAGGATGTTCCTCTTAGCAAGTTCAAGGGGAAGGTTCTTTTGGTTGTCAATGTTGCTTCAAGATGGTATTATTTTCTTTATTGAGTTTGAACTTTTTATTTATATGTAAATCGAATTTTCCAGAAGTTCTGTGTGGAAGACTGAAGGTTTGAGATGCTTGTGAATTGACCAAAACTTGTTTATTTGAATTTCAGTGGCTTGACTTCTTCAAATTACTCAGAACTGTCACACTTGTATGAGAAGTACAAACCTCAAGGTATTCTGCAGCTGCGTGAAATTCTTGTTTTTCTGTTTCCTTAACAGTTTGTTCTCCGCAAAAATCTGCATTAGATTCGATATTGCATTTCTGAGATCCTTTGGATTAGTTATGGAGTTAGATCCTTAAGGATGAGTGCTTTTTCTTGTCACACAAGTCACCTTCTTTTTGGTGATCAAGGTGGGTGTGTGCGGGGAGGATTAGCTTTCAAATGCGCTGTATTTGTTCATTTGTCTTTGACCACGAAACATTGTAGCAAAAGTCTTTTACTTGAGAATTTATTTTCTTAGTTGCTAAGGTGGTAATAGTTGCTGGTTTGCAGGATTTGAGATTCTAGCCTTCCCTTGCAATCAGTTTGGGGGCCAAGAACCCGGATCAAATGGGGAAATCAAGCAGTTTGCTTGTACAAGGTTTAAAGCCGAATTCCCAATTTTTGACAAGGTGCAGAATTTAACTGCATGTCTTCCATCCATTACTTTCTTATTGGAAATTTTGGTTTTTTTTTCATGGATATGGGTGTTTGAAGTACTAAGAATGCATTACAGGTTGATGTCAACGGTCCCAGCACAGCTCCAGTTTACCAGTTTCTGAAATCAAGTGCAGGAGGTTTTCTAGGTGACATTATCAAGTGGAATTTTGAGAAGTTTTTGGTGGACAAGAACGGCAAAGTTGTTGAGAGATACCCACCGACGACATCCCCTTTTCAAATTGAGGTATGAATCTTCTTGTTTCTTTTGGTTTGTAAATTCATTGATTCCTAAGAAAATGTTAGGGAAATTGATGATTTGGTAAAACCTAGCTTTCTAGAATTATGTTTCTAGATGTTGACTGCATTTTGGAACTACATTTATCCTTGTTCAAACTTCAATTAGAATGAGGGAACTTGACGATTTGATGGTCAAGCAAGATGGAAATTTATGCTATTACGTTGACAAAGTGAAATTTCCCCTGTCCTCGTAACAGCCCCCCATTTTTTTTACGATCAAATATGAAACGTATGTAGTGATGAAGGCCAATACTTTTGTCTAACCACTGATGCTAATTGGAATGTTCCTGTAAATCTCCTGAGACTATATCTCGTAGTTGCTTTGTTGAGTCTGTTTGCACTTGCAGTGCTATCTGTGCTGCTTTTGCACCTTTCTTTGGCTTGAATTAAATTTCACTGGTACCGGAGAAAGAAAAGGCGATAGTTTAGTTGCATCAACATCAAAGTAACAAGCGAAGCTTGAAAATGTGAAACTTAAAATTGTTTGCCGAAATGACATGTGCATTTTCTGCTTAGTGTGCACCTGAAGTAAAACAGCTTGGTAACTCGAGTATCGAATATGAACAAAAAAAAACATAAGTCTTTTCTCTTTACAAATAACTGCTCTCAGCTTCTCTGTTTTGCCGGTCTGATACTTTGTTGAAATTTTTTCAGAAGGATATCCAGAAACTGGTCGCAGCTTGAGCGAAAGAGCTGCACAACATGCACGGCGGCAACCAGCAAGGAGAAGATGGAGTGTTTATGGAAATCCCTGTATACGGCTTTGTAGTTAATATCGTCTCGTCAGTGCTTGTCGCCTTCTTGGAACGAGTCATGCCTCCTTCATGCAGCACATGTATGGAAATAACTCATCAGAAACACAGAGAAAAATTTACGCATATGTACGTGTTAAACTCTGATTAGCATATCAATAGGAATGGCAACTTCCAAGGGAACGGGCCAAGTTTTTTTTTTTTTTTTCCTTTTGTACTCGACAAACTCCTAGAAGAGAATGTTGTTTTGGAATAGTTGTCTCTATTCATAGGAATTTATAAGATATTACAATCCTATCAATAAGGAAAGAGCTAATTTATATAAAATTAATACTAAACTAAGAATCTCAAGATCACACGCAGTTCAGGTGAGAGCTTCTTCCCAATAGGATAACGGGAGACGCGCCTCAAGTAAAGAAGCACGAACAACCTTCAGAAGTTGATCTTGTGTTCTGCAACTTCATTTTGTTGTGGAGTATATGGACATGTAATTTGATGGACAATACCATCGTGATCAAGAAAGGCACGAAGTTTAGAGTTCATATATTCACCACCATTATCACTTTTGAGAACCTGTTTTTGTGACTTACTTTATTTGTACCATTTTGTGAAACTGCTGAAAAGTGACTTCATTTTTGGACTTTATCAAACAAACTCAAGTCATACATGTTCAATCATCAATAAAAGTAACGAAACAATGAGCAAAACCAAATATAGCAGTTTTAGATGGTCCTCAAACATCAGAATGAATTATCATAAGTATAACTGAACTTTTAACTGGACAGAAACAAAGTACACTTTTAGCCAGTTCGTAAACATCATATTTAAAGCTAGAATCATCATGCTTAACAAATACGTTAGGAAACAACCTCTATAAATAACCGAAAGAAGCATTTCCAAGTTGACAATACCACAACCAAGCCTCTGAAGCTTTATTCTTCTCCCTTTGAGATCCTTCCACGACAAGAGTTTGAGTCAACATTCGGCTACTGTTCGATGCTAGCTCCAAGTAGTAGAGTTTCTCCTTCCTAATACCACAACCAATTATCTTGCGAGTCCAAATGTCCTTAAAAATATACAAGGAAGGCCAAAAAATTGCAAGGCAATATAGACGACAATTATTTAAGTAACAAATAATAAATTATAGTTAAGAGAAGGAACAACAAGTACGAAATCAAGATCAAAGATATTATAAAAAAAGATAGTGCATTCTCCAATAATATAGCAGCAATACCATTGACAACACTGATGACAGTTTAATCGAAAAATATATCAATCTCATATTGACTCAAGTTGCCCCTTAAAATGATTTATCATGTCTCACTTTATCCTCTACCCATTCGTGTCACACGTTAAGCTTGGAGTCATTCTAAATTGGAAGTACTTTGCCTGTATACGTTGTGTTTAAAACTTTTACATTTTTATTGGAAAATGATCATAGCCGAATCATTTTTTTAGGAATCTAGGTATCGTGATCGTTCATCGTATATCATGCAGTTATAAATTATTTTAAAATTTAAAATTTAAAATTAAATATAAATAATATCTAACAAAAACTGACAATACGATACGATGAACGATCACAGAATTCTTAGAATTCCTAAGAAAATGATCCGGCCATTTTTATTCATATAACACTCTCTGATGATTCAAACATAAAGCTGCAAAATCAGACTTTGTTTTCTCAGTTACCAACTCCCTAATTATATTATTCCATGCAAGCCCTACTTTTGCGTCTTTATTACTTCATGTAGGGTCATTAATTAACTTTCTCAACAGATGTGAATCAGGCTGGTTTGTCTGTTTTTTTCCACTCAAGTTCGAATCTTCCATTTTTACACAAATAAAAGACGCACTCGTAATTTGTTGACTCCCGGTAATCCTATTAGACTTTCTTCTTTGAGCCCCTCAGGGTCTCACCTCCTCTCCTTCCCCAGATCCAAGCTCCCCCTGTTACGTAAAAATGGATGGTTACTCCTCTCAAGAAACCCAGAAAACAACCACCTCAAACCGAAATGTCGATGATCAAGACGATCACCACCCTCCAAATCCCACCAACCCATTTGTCCAAATCCTCCAACAACCAATCCAATGGCTCCAAATGCTCTCCTTAGAGCTAAACCCTACCTTTGTCCTGGGTGTGGTTCTTGTTTACGGACTCAGCCAGGGGTTCTCAGGCTCTTATTTCAAAGTGGTCACGGACTACTACTGGAAAGACGTCCAGAAACTCCAGCCCTCTGTTGTCCAGCTTTACATTGGACTGTACTATATTCCATGGCTCATGAAGCCGGTTTGGGGCTTGTTGACCGACGTTTTTCCAATCCGGGGATACAGAAGGCGGCCTTATTTTGTCCTGGCCGGAGTTATAGGGACAGTTTCAGCTCTCACGGTTGCATTCAGTGGGAACTTGGCTGCTGTGGTGGCATTGACTTGGTTGATCGGTCTAACGGCAGGTGTGGCGATTGCGGATGTCACGATCGACGCGTGTATAGCCCGGAATAGTATTGAGATACGGTCGTTGGCTTCGGATTTGCAGAGCCTTTGTGGTTTCTGCTCTTCTGCTGGTGCTCTGGTCGGGTACTCTACTAGTGGGTTTTTTGTTCATCATCTTGGTCCTCAGGTACCAATATTACTCTTTAATTTTTAAATCACGAACTGACACATACTAAAATAGCTTACTAAAATTAAGAGAAGAAAACTTTATATTTACTTGTCAATATGTGATTAAGAACATGAGAAATGTTAAGGAGACTCACAAAACAAAAGTGAAATTTTCTATGGACGTTCTGTCACCTCATGTTTTTGACATAATGTTTTATACTATTAGCATGAAAATTAATGCTAAAACTGAAGTGATTGTGAATCCATGAAAAGTCTCATATTTAGAGAATCTCTTATGAACATTGTTCGAGTCTTTACTTTATAACAATCATAACATGAAAAGTTAGTAATCATATTTACGTGTGAGATTGTGAAAATTTTGTTTACTTATTTTCCTTGTGTAGTTATTACACCATTGATACTATATGCAAATTTGATTGCTTATCGTATATGGGTGTGCGTGCATGGCATATTTTTGTGCACCAAATATCTTCAAGTTTCAAGAACGACTCATGCAAACATTTATCCAAAAGTTGTGGACGACTAGGAATAGAATAATGAACAACTAATTTTTGGGGTTCTAATTCCTATTGTATATGCATCCCTACGGGTGTGTTTAAGAGAGACTAGAATAAATTTTTTTAATTTAATTTTTAATTTTTAAAAAGACCTACTATGTTACATGCTGTGAGATATATGCGGCCATACAATTATTAAATTGTTCATAATTTTTGGCGAGAGAGTTAGAATGATATTTTTTTGGATTTTTTGTTGCCAAAGAGTGTCGTGTTAATAAGCAGTTTAGATTATGAATTTTGAAAATTAAAAAATCGACATGTTGTCTTGTGTTGTAGGGTGCATTGGGTCTTTTGGCAATCCCACCGGTCTTTCTAACTGTTCTGGGCTTTGTTATATATGAACAAAGATCAACCAACCTTCACTCTCAGAGGAAGAAGGTTAGAAATCTAAATCTTCCACTTTTAACCGATTTTGCTTCTTGTCGATCATACGGGCAGTGCATGCCAGTCGATCGGTGCAAAAATGGGTTAACCTCCGTGTTAGAAAAGCTCGAATTTGATCATGTTAAAGTACAAATGTGTTCATGTTTGCAGGCAGTGGAAGAAGTGGGAGTGGCAATGAGCGGAATGTACAAAACAATCAAACTGCCTCAGGTGTGGAAACCTTCCCTTTACATGTACCTCTCCTTGGCCCTCAGTATTAACACTCAGGAAGGTAATTTTTATTGGTACACTGACCCTTCAGCTGGCCCTGCATTCTCTCAGGTCACTCTCTACAACAAAATTAATGTTCCTCGCTGAACGAGAGTTGTTTTTAGCACTCTGAGATAGTCATTCTCCATGGAGTTCAGGACAACTGTTTTGGAGTCCTAATAACGATTTCCGTCACCAGTTACAATTTACTTCTTTTTTTAGGATAATTTATTAACTGATTTGCTATTTTTATCCATGAGCAGGAGTTTGTTGGGATGATTTATGCAGTCGGTGCAGTGGCTTCGACAGTAGGAGTTCTGATCTACCACAAGACTCTGAAAAACTACCCTTTTCGGAACCTAGTCTTCTTTGCTCAACTCCTCTACGCCATGTCCGGACTTCTCGACCTAACTTTCATCCTAAGGTGGAACCTAGCTCTAGGCATTCCCGACTACTTCTTTGTGATCATGGAAGAATGCGTGTTTCGAATCGTTACCAAGATCCGATGGATGCCCATGATCGTACTGAGCACGAGGCTCTGCCCTCTAGGCATCGAGGGCACGTTCTTCGCGCTGTTGATGTGTATCGACAGCCTTGGCTCGCTGTCGTCGAAATGGGGTGGAGGAGCAGTGCTTCATGCCTTGAGTGTCACAAGGACTAATTTTACGAACTTGTGGCTGGCCCTTCTGATTAGAAACGTGTTGAGATTTTTGACTCTTGGTTTGATTTTCTTGGTTCCCAAGGCTGATCAGCTTGATCTGTTGATTCCTTCTGATCTTTTGACTAGGAATTCTTCTGAATTTAGTTATGTAGATGATCAGAGCTTGGAATTAGTCCCATTGAAGGGGAGGATTGAAGTTTAGGTGCCCAATTTTTTAGGGTGGGAGGAAGAAATAGCGTCAGCGTAACTTGGTTTTATATAAGATTTGTAATGATTATTGCAATCGCTGCCTCATATATGGTACAAAAATTTACATGACAAGTTTGATTTGGGGGTACTTATCTTGCAAATGTTGAGAAATGTTTGAAGTTCGAATTCCTTCTCCATCCCCGGTGTATCTTACACGATGGATTATTCCCGCAGTCTTCCTTCGTTTTTTGACCCAAAAAGGAGGTTTTTTATTTTTATTTTTTATTATTTGCTGCCCAAAGTCTTTCGATTTTTTCATTTTTCCTCGGAATTAGATCCTCTCCGAATCCTTTTACTGGGATCCAAAAAATTAATGAATAGTAATCGTTCATCAAAGATTGTGCGATCATAATTTTTTTTATATTTTTCATGTAAATCGAGACTTCTTTACTTTTGAAAATATAAAAAACATATAATTATAATCACACGATTTTTGATGAGCAATTATTATTCATTGATCCCCGAATTCGCAGTGAGAAAATCCGAAGAGAATCTAATTCCTTTTTCCCCCACGCTTTTGATTGTTACAACAAAAGAAAAAGTAAACAAATCCAGCGGTCTGAATTCTCCATAAAAAGGACCACGGCAACCGAGATCGTAATTGTCTATTTTACCCTCAACTCGGACGCGTCCCTAATAGTGGCCCTGGTCAAAGTCTTCTTCTTCAACTCTCTCCCACTCCCCCTCTTCCTCCGGCTGTCGCGTCTTCTCTACGGAACCCTAATTTTGCTGCAAACTTTTGGGTCGTCACTGCCAACTCTCACATGGTAATGGTAATCTAGCTTCTTCATCTCCCACCATTTTTATGCTTTTCTCTGTAATATTTCCTCTGCAATTTCTGCATTTATAAATTTATGCAAAATTAGGGTTTTGTTCTGTAAATTGGATTTTGTATGGAAGCTGAGAATCTAGGATTTTTTTTACTGATTAAGCTTTGAAGGGAATTTTCTGATGGGTTTGACAAAATTAGAGTACCAGAGCATATTAGGCTTAGAATTTGCAATCTTTTTTCTGTTTCCTTAATATGTCAGGTTTTCTTTGTTTTCTCTGTTTTCTGAGGAACCAAACAGACTGCTAGGGTTCTGGTTTGTGGGTTTTTCGAAAGGTTACGTTTTTAGAATTTTAAACCGTGTTAAGTGAATGTGAGTTTGCTGTTGAACTTTGTTGTCAAGCATTACAGTATGATACAGGTATTGTATCAATAATGCTTTGTTTTATGATGATTTCGATGTTTTTAGATTGGAGAGTACTTTTCATGCTTTCATAATATGCGTCCATCGTGTTCAATTGCTGACTAAATTGTACTTTTTTCTTCATATGTAGGCGAACAAGCACACGATCATTCTAATGCAAACTTCTCACAACAAAGCAAGTAGAACCTTTATGGACTATGATTCTATAAGTCAAGCAATGGATGGTATGTTTTATTTATGGTGGTTGTTGTGATTACGTTTTATTTATAAAATTGTGTTGCTACATTATCATTGTTATCATTCTTCAATTCTTTCGACCCCAAAGTGTATTTAGTCTATGACACTGTGAACTACTTCATCACGTCATTAAAGGAATTATTTTGTATAAGAAAAAAAAATGCTTGTGAACTGCTGATTTTTGAAAGAAACTGAAGAAAGGGTATAGGTGATTCCAGAGGCAGAAAATTGTTTACTTTCACCTGGTAAGTAAGTTTTTCTTGAAAACTGAAGGATGTGATTAGTAATCGGTAGTGCCTCAGTACTTTATCCAGAATCCTAGTGAAAACCTTGGAGCTTATAAAACTCACGTAGGGGGTACATGAATGAAATATTAGTTTGCTTGAGTGCTTTCTGTCATGATTGAGTGTGCAGTTGTCCGAGATACTTATTTTAGTTAGGCTGGGAGTTTATAAGTTGTGAGAACCTACTATATGACATGTGTTTTGATTAGTTTATTTGTGTTCGGTGAAACATGATAGTTTGTGTACATATTAAACTTCCACTTCCTATGAGAGAAAACATGATTCTTCCCTGTCCCTCTTCTTCTTTTCTCTGTACATATGTGTTTGACATTATGTTCCTGAGAGTTTTTTAACCCTCCTGGTTCACTGCTGGATTCTTCATGGTGAAAAAGGGTGGGAGGGCTCCCAAGACATTATGTGGTTATAACCGCCATTTTTTTGTTTGCATTGACTAGAAGTTAAGCTGTGGTGTGTATAGGTATATGTGGACTATATGAGAGGAAGCTGAGGGAGTTAAATCCAGCAATTAGAGATATCTCTTACGACATCGGAGATCTCTACAATTTCATTGATGGTCTTGCCGACATGAGTGCTTTAGTGTATGCCTTTCTCTCTCTCTCTCTCTCTCTCTCTCAACAAAACTCACACAAAATAGGCACCAAATTATGTATATTGTAGAATATGTCAATGATCTTCAGATTTGGAGTTAGAAAGGTTCCGATCAACCTCAGTTCTTACCAAATTATGTGTGAAACTGATACCTTCTGTCTGGTTTTGGTTTGCAGTTATGACCACTCAATTCAGGGATATCTCCCATACGACAGACAGTGGATTAAACAACGGACGCTTCGAAATCTGCAGAAACTTGCACATTGACTAAACTAAAGTGATGCTGCAGATTAGGTCTGTAGCAAATCCGCAAAAAAGAAAAAGGAAAAAAAATGGAGTATTTTTAGACTTGAATCAGATTTTAAAGGGATTTAGATATGAAGTGTATAACTACCCGGCTTTCGACTATCCTGGCCTTCATCCGGTCTGTGTGTTACTCTGGTGTTGTAAGCTTTCTATCTGTGCACAACTTCAAAATTAGATGGTGGCTTTGCCCAAGTTTCGAATGAAAACCAACGTTTGTTGTCGTTTGGATTGCGGAGCAATTGTTCTTTGTTTCATAAGCCTCTTGCTGTGATGATATCAGAATCTTGTACTGTTTAACCTTCAAACCAGAGGAGATACCCAAAAGTAGGTCTGACTAGTGTGGCTAGAGATTCAATCAAAACTACTAAATTACCTATTGCTTTCAAAAGTAGTGGTTTTCCTTCTCAAAAAACAAAAAGTAATGGTTTTTAGCAATTATCGGCTTGTTTGAAAATGTTTTTAAAATGATTGAAAACGTTTTTGGTGAAATAGTGTGACATCCCATATCGTCTAGGGGAGTGATCCTTAAATGTATATTTCCATTCCTACCTAGCACGAGGCCTTTTGGGAGCTCATTGGCTTCGGGTTCTGTTGGAACTCCGAAGTAAAGCGAGTAGCGCGCAAGAGCAATCCCATAATGGGTGACCTACTGGGAAGTTCTCGTGTGAGTTTCTAAAAACAAAACCGTGAGGGTGTAGTCGGAGCTCAAAACGGACAATATCGTGCTACGGTGGTGGAGCGGGCCCGAGAAGTGATCTGTCCCGGGCTGGGATGTGACAAATAGATTTTTTAACATGAAAGGTGAGAATTCTTATTTTTTTTTCTTTCCCAAGTGCAAATAAACCATTAAAGAGGGAATATTGTCGCATGTGACTCAATATTTTAGTGAATAAAATATTGAATTTATATGTATGCATCCTGAATTCGAAACCACCAATCTTTTAAATTATATAATTTTGAACTTTCCTCATCACCTTAATAATAATAAAAAATTAAAAAAAATTAAATATGAAGCATCTCATGACTTTGATTATTTTAGTGGTGTTTCATTTCATAATGGTGAAAGATGTCCGACTATGATTTGCAAGTTATATTTTAATTTTGGATTAACATAATTTGTAATTTCGTCATCAAATATAGTTTGTAAAGTGTGTTTTAAATTTTTTAGGAAAATTAATTAAAAGTTCAAAAAAATTTAGTTTTAATAAAAAATGACAAATAAAAGTGCAGTAAATAGTATCATAAAAAGGTAAAAATATAATTTTTTGTTAAAAATAAACAGTACCGAAATTGTTTCATTAAAACTCTTTTTAATATTTGGTTGGAATGTATATTCCAAAATTCTAATAATATTAAGACCCAAATTATATTTATCTCCAAAAGCAAAATAATTTCAGTATTTACGACTAGGGCTTTTGCGGAGCCTCTTTCTGAATTTCTGATCCACACCACCTGCGTTTCACAGTCGTCGTCCTCTGCGGTTTTCAGTTTTGCAGAAGAGAGAGGGCGGATTCGCAATCGGACCTGTAGGGTTCGGGCTTTGCAGGAATTAAAGCTTCAACCTTCCCATACTCTCTCGGTAAGCAGATTTGATTTCTGACGATTGAGCTAAATAAATTAGGGATTATGAATTTGGTAATCTCTGCATGGTTTGGAGTTTTATTTTGTATGCAAATTTGGGTTCATGTTTTTGATAACTTGTGAATTGACGTTAAAGTGTTGAATTTTGATGCATTTTGTCGGACTGATTTGCAGAAGCTGATGCAAAAATGAGTTCGTTCTCGATTACGCGGAAGAAGACTCCCTTCCAGAAGCACAGGGAGGAGGAAGAGGCAAAGAAAAAGGTGCCGCTGCCGCCATTGATTATTTACTTCATTGGGCTTGTTGGCTTGGCTTCTGTGAAAGTGAGGTTTACTGACAAAGTACTGTTTTATTCTTTTCGATTTTCGTTTCAGAGAGCGGAGGATGAAACAGCTCGCTTATATGCGGAGTTTGTGGAGTCATTTCAAGGGGATAACGCACCGGGGTCGAAGGCCTTTGTTCGGGGAGGAACAATCAATCCCAATGAGAAGGTGAAGCCGGATTCCGAAGGTTAGTATAGCTGAAGAACTATTTACTGCTTTTTGTTCAAGTTGTGTTAGTTACAGTTCTCATTGCTTTGTTTTTATATTATGCCATTTCACAATATGGATAAGTAAAATAGCTTTCTATTATTGTCGGAACACATTAATAAAAGTATGGACCTTTTTATTCATTCGCGGATCGCAGGTGAAAAGTCCAAAGATGGGGTATCTGTTCCAAAGAAGGGGAGTAGGTAAAGAAATGCTTTTGATTAGCCATGCTGCAATACTCTTTGATAAGGCATCGTAACTAGGATAATCTTTTATGGTGATGGTTTAATATCCTCGGATGGATTTTGTATTTTTTGAAGTTGTAAGTGTTCAAAATAGAAAAGTGGAAAATGATGATTTTCAATAATCAATTTCAGATAAATCAACCCTACTGTTTTACTCTTCTTTTGGTAAAATGTATTGTGATCTTGCAATTATTCATCGAGTGCGTTGCCAATCTCTGGGTTTCTTGAATGTTTTAAGTAAGTATATACTTCTAGTTTGTATAATATCTACATATGCATTTTCTTATGCATATTATACTAAATTAGGGGGTGGTGTCATATAGTTAAAGTTCTGTACTTGGATTGAAACTCCCATAAATGCTAGGTTGATATGAAACATTGTCAGTTCTGTTGCTGTGCACTCTGTATTGGTGTCAGAGTCAGATGGCTGTTCTGTCCAGCAGAAATTTTTACTGTGTAAATCTACAGTGTTCTTTCTGTTCTCAATGTTATATGAACCTGTTTGGCGACATATTCAGTAGTCACATAGCTTCTTTCATGAGCTGCAGTGTAATGTTGTCCAAATCAATAGCAAAACCAGAAGTTAGGCTTCAAAACTGTTTATACTTCGTTTTAAGTGAGAAAAGCTAGTGCTCACCTGTAGTTACTGCATTATCTCTTAGAAACAATTCAAACAACAGAAGTTTTGGCCCGGTTTGGATGAGCTTTTATATACTTTTCTTTTTTATAGAAGCAGTGAGAAACAGTAGCCCGTTGTTTTCAATGGTGTATTTTTATAATTTCTGAACTAAAGCTGATGTAGTTCATTGATTTTTTTGTTTTTGTTGTAAGCTTACTTCTAAAGAAACATCTCAAAACTCATTTGGCAACATGTTTCCGCACTATATTTTACTTTTGTCATTTTAACGTAAAAGTATTTGAGAATGGAGGAATCAAACAGGCCCTCTAAGGTAGCTGTCGAAGGGGCTTGATTAGGAATAAGCTATGGTTGAGTAGTTGGTATACTTCTTTCTATGTATTTTAATAATCATTTTCCTGGCAAAGAGCTTCGATAACAAGCACATTTGCTATTAAATTATCTTCTGCAGGTATGTTCCGTCTTTCTTACCACCACCTTTGGCATCCAAAGGGAAAGAATCTGAGAAGAAGGTCAGTACCCTGATAGAGGTAATAGCTGTTGTTTATAGTATCAAATTGAATTGTGTATCGACTCTAAATATTCTTCATACACATTGCAGAGGGAGGAGGAGAGACCGAGGGATAAAGAAAAAGGAAAGTCTCGAAACATAGATCATTTTATGGAAGAGTTGAAGCGTGAGCAGGAGATGAGGGAGAGGCGAAATCAAGAGCGTGAAAATTGGCATGATGGGCGGCAGATTGAGAATTCTACAGTACGTATTTCCCTAATTGATTTTGGTTTTCAATTTTCTAGGAATGGTGAGTTGGATGGTATATCTTCACTTTAGCATGGGTTTGTTATGAGTTGGTTAAATGACTTTTCCAGTTCTCAATGCATGTTTTTCTTGTTGTTGTAGCATTTGAGCCTGATTATATTAATAGGTTTTTGATTTAATGAATCCATGCAAATAAACTTTGGCATTGTTGAATTACATTTTATTTTTGTTTACTGTTATTATTTAGTTGGTTCCTAAGAAAATTTCTGTTTTGTGTTTCATTACATCTTTACGTTATCTCTATGTCATACAGATCTTTTATCTTGGCATCATATGTTTTCTTGTTTCTTTATAAAACCATATATTCATTAAGCCGTACCTTGTCAGCCATCCAGTCGCTTTGATGAACTTCCTGATGAATTTGATCCAAGTGGAAAGCTTCTTGGATCATTTGATGATGGTGATCCACAAACTACTAATCTATACGTTGGAAATCTTTCGCCAAAGGTTTGGTCTTCTTCTTCTTCTTCTCTTCTTTTTTTTTTTTTTTTTCTTTTTTTTTTCCAGAGGGTTTGTTTTGACTTAGTACTCTTTTGCGCATGATGCAAAGAACTTGCCACTCTAAGTTATTATATGTTTCTCATATGGCTAGGTTGATGAAAATTTTCTTTTGCGAACTTTTGGAAGATTTGGGCCTATTGCTAGTGTGAAAATAATGTGGCCTAGGACAGAAGAGGAGCGAAGGCGCCAAAGAAATTGTGGCTTTGTAGCTTTCATGAACAGAGCTGATGGACAGGCGGCGAAAGATGAAATGCAAGGTTGGTTATTTTCAGTTACCATACAATTGAGGGCCTGAGGCTTAATCATGGTAGATGTTTTGAATATGTATTTGAGTTCTCTCTGTGAAGATAAAGTTATCTCCCTATTTGGATCTCATGTTGCTTGGTTTATAAACTTTCTACTAATCTCTTAAAATTGACTTTGTTCAACAAATTGCTAGTCGATGTTATTTCCTCGTCCTATAAACTTTTATGTACTGAGGAATGAAGGATAGGAAAGTAATTAACAAAAAAGTTTGTTATGCAGGAGTGGTGGTTTATGAGTATGAGTTAAAGATTGGGTGGGGCAAGTCTGTTGCTCTACCATCGCAAGCTCTACCTGCTCCCCCTCCAGGACATATGGCCATCAGGAGTGAGGTTTGTTTCATTTTCGTTGTAATTTTTTTCCTGTTGTTTATTTCTCCTAAAATTTGAAGTTTTCTGGCTAATTATTTGTGCGATAAGGATTTGACATTTTCAGCATTACTTAACACTTCAGATGGATTATTGAAGCTAACATTCTTTTTTATTGACAGGGTTCCACTGTAATCTTGTCTGGTCCATCAGGTTCATCAGGCCCGCCTGTCACTTCTGTTCCTAGTCAGAATTCTGAACTGGTAAGCTGCCTAGTTCTTTTGTAGTCACCATTTTTATTTGTCCAATATTGCAATCTTGCCAATCTTTGGATGTGTTTTTGGTGAATAGGTTCTTACTCCAAATGTTCCTGATATAACCGTCGTTCCACCAGTGGATGATCACCTCCGCCATGTGATTGATACAATGGCTTTGTATGTTCTGGATGGTGGATGTGCCTTTGAACAGGCTATTATGGAGAGAGGTAGAGGGAATCCTCTTTTCAACTTCTTGTTTGAACTTGGCTCAAAAGAGCACACCTACTATGTTTGGAGACTCTATTCATTTGCTCAGGTATATCCTTTGTTCTACGTGTATGCACATGCATTAGATTCCTAGGCAGTTCGGTAAAAAGACTTAAGCTTGTCTGTCATTTGGTTGCTGAGTGATCTTAGCTTTTGCTTCTTGAAGCTTCTTCGTATAAAATATCTGTAATCTATGGGACTGAAGATTTACATTAATGTCGTGAATGCAGGGTGATACTCTACAAAGGTGGCGAACAGAACCTTTCATTATGATTACTGGTAGTGGAAGGTAAATCAAACCTACTTTACCTCTTTCCGTGACTCAGTTATTTTGAAACCATAGGTGTTGGCAGTAAGTTGGTGCATTGGACCGTAATACTGATCCGTCTGTATATCTATTTTTTTTCTTTAGATGGATTCCACCACCTCTGCCAACAGTAAAAAGCCCAGAACATGAGAAAGAGGCTGGTACAACATATGCTGCAGGAAGAAGCAGGGTAAGTGTCTTGTCACGTGCACTTACCGGATGAATTTACTTTGTATGTTTTCTCATAGTACAACTTTCTTTACATTAATATTGCAGCGTTTAGAGCCAGAAAGAACACTTACTGATTCACAGAGGGATGAATTTGAAGATATGTTACGTGCATTAACGTTAGAGAGGAGTCAGATAAAGGATGCTATGGGGTTTGCATTGGACAATGCTGATGCAGCTGGGGAGGTAAATGCTGAGAATATTCACTTATCAGTTTCTTATTCGACTGTACGATATTACCAGAGATATATTAACCAGTGGGGAGTATCAAAAGAAAAGAAAAGGAAGAAAGAAAGACTAGTTCTGCGTGTGCACATTTCTTAGACTGTTTTGTGTTGCAGATAGTTGAAGTTCTTACAGAATCTTTGACTCTTAAGGAGACCCCTATCCCAACCAAAGTAGCAAGACTCATGCTTGTCTCTGATGTGCTTCACAATAGCAGTGCTCCGGTAAAGAATGCATCTGCATACCGCACCAAATTTGAAGCTTCATTACCAGACATAATGGAGAGCTTTAATGATTTGTATCGTAGCATAACAGGAAGGATCACTGCTGAGGCCCTTAAGGTATGGTAATGGTAGTTTCATCCTGCTGTAGTAAATATATATGTATATATTTTAATTTTCTTTTCTTTTTCTATCATTTGTTGAACTTTACTTGAAAATCTGCAGGAAAGAGTTCTGAAAGTATTGCAAGTATGGTCGGACTGGTTTCTTTTTTCAGACGCTTACGTGAATGGATTACGGGCTACTTTTCTTCGGTCTGGGAACTCTCATGTGGTCCCCTTTCACTCCATATGTGGTGATGCACCTGAAATAGACAAAAAGACCACATCTGAAGATACAAGTGATGCTAGTAAAACCAATCAAGATGCTGCGTTGGCAATGGGCAAAGGAGCAGCTATGAGGGAGTTAATGAGTCTTCCCCTAGCTGAGTTGGAAAGACGCTGCAGACATAATGGATTGTCTCTTGTTGGTGGTCGAGAAACAATGGTTGCACGTTTGCTTAGTCTTGAAGAAGCAGAAAAACAAAGGGGCTACGAATTAGATGATGACTTGAAATTTGCTCAGAAGCATTCAAGTTCAGCTAGAAATTCAAGTAGCCACAGAGAAAGGAATATTGAACCAGACCCAGTGGAAATGCCTGGATGGAATCGTTATGTAGAGGATGAGATACAGTCTCAAGGGAAGGGTTCCCTACCCTTGGCCCAGACCTTTCCCATCCGGCAGCCTGAACTAAAAGCTTTTACAAAGAAAGAGAAGAGTGACCCTATTCTACCAGCTTCTAAATGGGCGCGAGAGGATGATGATAGTGACGACGAACAAAAGCAGGCTTGTGGCCTCGGGTTAAGCTACTCATCTTCCGGAAGTGAAAATGCTGGTGATGTTCCCAGTAAAGCTGATGAGATGGAGGTCGCAACTGATGCAAGCATTCAAGCACAACCTGACAGTGGAATTAGTGAGGAGCAGAGGTGTGTCTAGTTTCATTTATTTAGCAAGAATGCTTGTAGGAACCTTACGAAGTTGTACTTATATTTTACTTGACTGTTTTACCGCAGGCAAAAGTTGAGACGTTTGGAAGTCGCTTTGATAGAATATCGTGAATCTCTTGAGGAGCGGGGAATAAAAAATCTTGAAGAAATTGAGAGGAAGGTTTTAATGCATCGGAAACGGCTTGAATCAGAATATGGGTTATCAGATTCCAGTGAATATGCTTCTGGGAGTAGTAAGTTGTTCTTTAGTTAATAACTCAATACGTATGCCTTGAGATGCGTTCAGACTGTTTCAGGTGTTATTAGTTTGGGTACAACGTTGGGCTGAGATGGTGACATTTATTGGAAGTACTGTTTCTCTTTTCTTTTTTCTAAATTTTAATAATGCTTGATTTGTATCATAATCCCTATGTATTCTTTAGGGAGAACATCCTCAGAGAGGGACAGACGGGATGCCGATACTCGTGATGCTTCAAGAAAGCGGCACCGCAGTGGAAGCCAAGGTGATAGTCCACTACAAAGATCATCAAACAGAGATCGGGAAAGGGAACATGATTTAGACAGAGACCGGGAAAGGCAGCGGGATAGAAACAGAGACAGACCCCGTGATTTTGAAGTTGATAGGGGGAGGGGCCGGGACCTGGATCATGAGAAGAGTGGAAGTAGAGACAGGGATGACCATGAGAGAGATAGAAGCAGAGAAGGAGACAGGGATAGGAGGAGGAGAATGAAATGAGTATATCCTGAAGAACTCTTGAAAAGCGTTGGGAATCTAATCGATAATTTCCAAAATTTGAGTCCTTGGGGTCGTTTTGGAATCGTGGTGCAATGTTTCTAGATGAAGCAATGTCGTGGCCAAGATGGAGTTAAGCAGGCGTCTGATATGGAAGAAGAATTCTTTGGGTTCCAAGTGTTGCAGAACATGGTTCTGTGTTTTCTGGTGATTAGTTACATCCTGTAAGAGGAATTTTCTTCTTGTTAACCAATATTTGTTGGTAATTATGCAACGGTTTCGCATCTTCATTGCCTTTTGTAGTGCCACATTTTGGTACTGGTTTGGTGATCCACCAGCAGTGAGTGGTTAATATCTCAAATGAAGCCATCAAAATCTTACCTTTGTTTTTCTGAAGTTTAAATTTACCGCGTTAGATTGCAGTTTTCTGTAACCCAAAAGTGTTGAAATGTATATGATTATTTAGTTTCGAGTTCAAGGCTTCCTTATGGTTTCCCATTGATGCACTACTACTCGATTTCACTATAGGACTTGGATTTGTTTTCGGCTTGTGAACTCGTTTTTCCGGTCCTTTCCATGTGCAGAGGTTTTACATTTGAATGGAATGAATGGAGGCTCAAAGCTTTGAGAGAAAATAAGTAACTTTACAGTGCAAACGACCGGAACCTTCAACGGAATGTGAGACAATGTTACACCGAAAAAACCTAAGAGGACTGCGGACGGAGCTTCCTCAGTAACCACTTCTTCCGCAGCGCCCCATACAAGGCCAGGAATGTCTCTGCCTTTGATCGATTGCTTTTTCTGTTGATGTGTAGTTATCTTTCTCCTCATTGTCTACGAGTTTCGCAACCCAACCTGCCATCTCAGTCGGAGCCTTTTGCTTATCCTTGCCCATTTTCTGTGCTTTTTTGGAGTGTCCGGTGTTTGGTGATGCCACGGTTGGCCACTTTCTCTGTTGATCGGATATTTCAATGTCCTCGGCTAACAATTGCAGATCTCCTGATGCTCTATTCATCTCTAATTCGAACACAATAGGGCCAGCTTCCATTCCTACACCCTGCCTACTGAATTTTCCGTCTTTCTATTTACGCCAATCTTGCTCAAATCGCTATAACAAGTTGGTTGGTTCCTGCAAACATATCATACACAACAACTTGGTCAGTTCGTTCTACACATAAACAAGTTGTCAAGATAAAAACAACAGGAGAGTGCACCTTAATGTAAACTTCCCAGTCATCCTCAGCGGTTATCATTTGTTGAGTTTCATCCCACATAAATCCACTACGAGTGAGAAGACTGCTGGTGTAGTCATTCTGCTTCACCAATCCTACATATCGATCTTATAGAGCGCGTTTATCACACTGAAGTTCAAATTTCATATTAAATGATTCAAGCATTTGAGCCCATGCTTCCTCATTGAATGTGTGATTAATCTTGTTCCCACGCTGCAGCTGATCTATCATAAGATCAATAAAATGACGTTCCATTGTTGGTGTCCAATCTATCGTCAAAGGAATAACGGGAATGTAGGGCATGTCATTCTTCTTTGTACCTACACGAGGATACAAACATTAACTACACCGTTTTGAGTACACTTCTAGATATGGCATTCAAATTCAAAACTAAACCCTAAAAATCAGACTATTATGAGAAAGTAGCGATAGCATACCAGTCCTCAAAATCTGCTAATTCACCATATGGATCTGAATTGCATGCCAAACGACTGTATCTTCCATCATAAGTTTCTTCTCGAAAAATAACACGCAATTTGTTGTAGCCTATGTATAGTTTTTAACTCTATATGATCGTGCATCAGGATGATTCTGCATGCATTATATGTAAGTAGCAGGAAACTAACAAACTTTTGAGTTAATCAAGAAGGAGAAGCTTACCTTTGTATAACTATCCCAAACACTATCCTCAGCTCTTACCATTTCTTGTGATTCATCCCACGAAAACCCATCGTGCTCAAGAAGAATCTTGACGTCATTGTACTGCTTTTGGACATGTTTGAACCGATTCTTCAAAACATCTTTATCATGGTAAGATTTGAATCGTGCGTTGAAAGATACAACCATGTCTACCCAAGCTTGAGTTACGAAAGTTTGTCCTAGTTTATTTCCGCCATGCACCTGGTCTTGTAACAACACAAGGAGGTAAGGATCCATTATTGGTGTCCAATATGTCCTTGAACGCTCACTGACAGTTGAAGTCTGGCTCCCCTTTCCTTCCCGTACAGATATAAAGATCGACTTGAAGTAATCCTGCATTCTTGGCAAGATTTAGGGACCGGAAACAAAATCAAAAGAAAAAGAAGCAGACATTTCACGCGACAGAACATACTACATTTCTAAAACATAGTACGACCATCCTCTATAACAACATAAAAAACTGTATCTAAAAAAAAAAGAAATAACGATCAGGCCATCGATACTTGTTTTGCTTATCTTACGACTAACAGTAAGCAGATCACCTACTCACAACAATGTCTACCATTTTGAAGATTGACCCAGAACTTCCTCTCAAGATACAAAAGAACGAGTTCTATATGCTTCCGGTTCCGGATCAGCTCATCAAGCACGAGAACAGCACACTACCAAACGCTAACCTCCCGACACTAGTCTCTTAAAACTGAAACATCAATCGTACATTGTACATTCCAACAAAAAAGCAATCCTTGGTCTTAGGTTTGTGACAAGGAGATGATACAAACCCGTGGTTACTCCTTGAACTTCACCATCAAAGTCTACGTCATGGCTTGATCGACTGTATCTTCCATCAGCAGTTGTATACCCATAAACGAGGCATAAATCGTTGAAACTCAACACTGGTTTAGTTCTGTAAGGCCGTGCATCCAGGCGAACCTACGTGCATTCAATATTATCTCACATTTACTGAACGAAACAGAGTTTTACGTATAATCAAGAGCGGGAAAGAACTGCACCTTGTTGTAAGCATCCCATACGTATGCATCAGCTACCACCAAATCGACGACTTTCGTGCCAAGGAAACTGTTCTGACCAAGATGTTAAATGTCCCACATCGGTGGGTTCAAAGAAACCCAATGGGTTTAAATAAGATTATCCTACTCTAACTAATATCGAGGTTTTTTGTGGTAAAATCTCACATTTGACGAATTGAGCATATGGTGAAGTTGGGGACATTATCGGTGTTGTTAGAGTGACGCGGGCCTGACGATTCAAAAATTTGACATGGTATCAGAGCTAAGGTTCGGGCCTTTTTAGCTTGCACCAATTGGTGTTGTTAGAGTGGGACGGACCTAACGATTCAAAAATCCAACATGATATCAGAGCCAAGGTTCGGGCCCATGCAAGCTATAAATGTTTGTCACCAGGAAAGGCTTGGAAACAAGCTTGGACTCTTAACATAGAGCTGACCTCTAAGTTCCTAAAACGGCACTTCTTGAAAAAGATTGAAAACAAGTTTGGACTTAATTGGAACCGACCTCTGAGTTTTGAAGTCCAATGAGTTTAAATAAGATTACCGCTAATATTGACGTCGTTTGTGATAAAAGTTAAAACTCTACACCTGACGGATTGGACATGTGATAAACTTGATAACAGTATCAATATTGTTAAAGTAAGACGTGCCTGACGATCCAAAAATCCAACACAAGAATACTCTTCGCATCATTGAACTGCTTCCACAAAGTCGTATACCGGCTTTTCAAAACATCTTTGTCGTAACGAGAGCCGAATTGTGCATTAAACACGCTGAGCATTACGGTCCAGACGTGGTTGTTGGAAGTATGGCCAACACGATCTCCCCTAAGCATTTGCTCCAACATAAGATCAATAAAGTAGCCCTTCCATCGTTGCTGTCGAACATGTCCTCGACCGATCATTATCTCTTGCCGCCGTTTGGCAACCCATTTTTTTTCCTCCTCCAATCAACACTGGCATACATAGCACAACACATAGTTGATGATACCATTTCTTCTAATGAAAATGTTAGATTTATCAAAACCCAATTGGCTAAATTGGCACATTCAGTAGGATTTCAACAGGATAAGCTGCGAGAAAATTTTAATGCGTTACCCAAAACACTCGTCATTACTCCACGACGTCCACGTGTTATATAATATGGGCGAGGACAAAATTGACATGATCAAATTAATGAAAAAACAGATATACGTGTTATAATTTTAGTAGAATCATATCACCACGTAGCGGCATTTTGGCTACACCGGTATTGAAATCTACAACCAATTTGCCACATTTATGGAAATTTCATTGAACCCAACAAGGAAAAAATGAGCAAAAACTTGAAAGCTGAAATCTTTAGCTCTGCAAACCTTAAAAGCTTCATTTTAAATTTTTTTTTTTTTTATGGAATTAACTTGGCTGCTAAACAATTCAGCAGTCATTCCTACTTACATCCAATCCCGTGTGGACACGTGTCCAGTTTTGATTAAAAAAATCAAAACTTGAACACGTGTCTACCCGAAATTGAGTGTAAGTAGGAATGGCTGCTGAATTTTCAGCAGCCAAGTTTTTTTTTTTTTTTTTTTTTAAAATTTTTTATTATAACAATGCAGCACAGTAATTGA
>JADOBS010303760.1:0-23983 GCA_015708375.1 Cydonia oblonga | reverse complement strand
GATGTCAACACGTGTTGCGCTGTGATTGGCCTCCTGGTTGGAGGGAGATTCTTGTGGATCCTTGACGGTATAATGTTGACCGGTGCTCAGTAGTTTCGGGATTGGTCAAGTATGGTACAAACAAAGGTAAAGTTGATGATTATGGTTTTCCCAGTTGGAATGAGAAGTCGTGCCTGAAGTGGTTGACTTCTGTTCTGGTTTATCACCCATGGCTGCCGTGGCTAGGGTTGTGTTTGTGTTTTGCTTCTGGGCTTTGGTTCCTCCCTTGGATGGGCCTTGGCTTTGTAGACCTTTGTGGGATGGCTTCTGGCCACCGCTACCATGCCTCTTTTGGCATTTTGGGTGTTGGTTATTGCTATAATGTGCTTCAAGCACAGTAGTCACCGTAGTAGGTCGAGCTTGATGATTCTTCATCAACAGCTGGTTCTGCTTTTCAGCAAAAAGTAAAACAGAGATCAAATCCGAGAACTTAGTGAACTTCTGAGCTCTATATTGTAGCTCCAGGACAATATTAGAAGTAGAGAATGTCGAATAGGTATTCTCCAGGAGATCCTCTTCAGTCAGAGTTTCATTTCAAAACTTAAGAAGTGATCAGATTCAACAAACTTCATAATTATATTCATTCACAAACTTAAAGTCTTGGAAGCGTAAGTGCTTCGAGTCTTGTCTTGCTTCAGGCAAGAATATGTCATTTTGGTCATCGAAACAATCAGCCAAAGCGACCCATAATGCACATGGATCCTCCTCAGCAAGATATTCAGTTTGCAAAGTGTCATGAATATGTCTTTGGATGAAGATCATAGTAGTGGTTTTTTCAGCTTCACCAACAAGCTCGTCCGTTGCTTCTTCAATGGCAGGACGCAAGTTCTTTGCAGTGAGGTGGAGCTTCACATCTTGAACCCACTTGAGGTAGTTCCTTCTAGAGACCTCTAAAGCAGTGAAGTCAAGTTTGTTCAAATTCGACATGTTCCTATCACAAAATAGATGGACAAGATGTGGTTAGTGTAATGGAGAAAAGATTAATCCATTCACATAGGAGTTGAACATACAAGTTCTAATAGACATGATTTGGTTTATTTTTGCATGAAAAATTTCGGCTTTTCATGGGTGATGTGTTTAAATGAAAAACTTCAGGTTTACAAACAAGGCATGTTTATAAGAAACTTCAGGTTTCAATATAATGATGAACTTCAAGTTCATATATTCCTACAGGCAAACGCAAATATATATGTAAACAAATATGCAAAATAGGATTTTAGGTTTATAATTATAATTGAATTTTAATTATTTGGACTTCGGGGCAAATTAAAGTGTGGGTGAAAAAATATAAAACCCATTGGGCCTAAAATAATTAGGTGAATAAAACTTGGGGCCTAAAAGAAAGAAAAAAAAAACCAAGCCACGGGTGGCTTGAAAAAAATTGTGGTGTGTGACCTAAGTCCAAAAAATTGGGCTAGGGTGTCTCGGGCCAAAGAAATTATTTTTTTTCACGGGTTGGAGGGAACTTATCAAGCGGGGCCTCAGGATTAGGCTGCAGCATGCAAGCCCAACCAAAGAAATTGCTTCTTTTTTTTCTTTTGTTTTTTTTTGCGAGCCGGTGAAAGAAACAGGCCGAGAATCAAAACCCAATAGGGCTCGGGTCGAGTCCAAAGACATCCCAACCATAGCTGGGTGTGTTCGTCAAGGAAGAAAACTGGCGCCACAGTTTCAGGCGGCCGTGTTTGGGTTGTTGGGACTCGGAGCGAGTCACGGTAGTCATGGACAACCACAGAGATAATCAAATCTCAACGTTTCAACAATTCCGACGAGATTCCAGCGAATCTCAGTCCAATTTTAGACGCGAGAAGACATCTGGTCATCGGCGACATGAACCAAAGGTTTAGGGCAGTGGCTGCAGGCCATGCCGTGGTCGAGGACACCATGAAATGTGTCGAGTTTTCTGGGTTTTTGAGGCTCGGAGCTTCTGGCTCCGTGGGTTTTGGCTTGGTGTAGGGAGCCCAGCTTCATGATGGGGGTCAAGGGTTCGAAAGAACCCTAGGTTCCCAAATTGGAATTTTTTTTTTCAATTCAATTTGATAATTCAATTAAAAACATATTCAAAATAATAAGATGTGAATTGAAATCAATTTGATGCATATACAAATATATTTGATGCAATTCGTAGCAAATATCAAATTCACATAATTTAATAATTATGATTATGAGGCATATACAATTTATGTAGAATCTAAAATTCGTAAAACGTAAAGTTGGGTCATGCATCATGGTAAATGTTCATGCTATCAGGGCTGCAAAAATATCGAGTTAAAAACCGTTGTTTTGAAAGAACCTGGTTGCGTGATGATATAGATGAACTGGTTTGATGCATAATTTTTTTTTAACGTCAGATTCCTAAGCGCAGCAGTAGGAGCATGCTGATAACGTGTTGTGCTCTATTTTATCTGACAACATTTAGGGTGGCCGGCGGCAAGGAGAAGAGAAAGAGATGTGTTTGTAGAATTGTAGGGGAATGTGTATGTGTTGTCATCCCTCCTACATTATGCCTTTATTTATAGTAATAAAAAAAGAAAGGATATTCCTTCTTTCCCAAGGAATGTTTAAAAGGAGAGAGGTATTCCTTCTAGAATTTACACAATCACAATTAAACTATAAATGTTTACAACAACAATAAGTGTCTAAAAGTCAGTTTCCCTGTGTATTTTCATGTTCTTCTTTGAATGTTAATGGAGTTTCATAGAAAATGACTGCATCTTAAGTTAATGAAAGGTTTACCAATAAAATATAGCTTAAACTGAAAATATGCCGCCGGCAGATAAAACACGTGCAATTCTATATTATATCTAGCTTTAGAAAGAAAAGAAAAAAAGAAACCTATAAAGAATTCGAAGGATAATTGATTTGAATATAAAGGACGTTGGTAATTTAGGTTCGACGAAAGTTTTATATTTCATTATTTATTAACAAGGAAACAAGAGGAGAAAAGTAAAAGAATATAAACAAGCCGAGGATTGGACCGAAAAAAATAAAATACTACAACATGAAATTATCTATGGTCTTCGCCCGCTTGTTTTCAAATTAATATCTAAATCTTGGTAGTTTTGGTTTTAGCCTTGTCTTGTACCTATGAAGCAATTAGTCACCGTACATACGCGGAAAGCTAATCCCGTTTCTAGAACACGGCGAACATTTGATGAACAATATGTGAAGTACTAGGGTGACATTGTTGCATTAAGTTTGTGTATTATTTGATGTGAAAATTGACGTGTACAAGTCACGTCAAGTATTACTATAAATTCATTAGCTATGTTTGACTTAACACATTTAAAATTTTTTGGATGCCTAAAATACCCCTATTTGAATGTTTGAGGTACACAATTAATGTTATGCGAATTATAAAGTAAAAAACATTAATGTTATAAATTCATTGCCTAATATATAATAACAATATAGAACATGTCTAATATATATACATGCTTAATTAAGTCACTAAAATTATATTTTTCATATTCATGTAGGTAAATTATTTCACACACATATATAAAAAAAATGCCTAATATATGTAAAAATTCATGCAAAATAATTTACCTAAAAAATAATGTTATTTGATTCAAATAGTGCAACTACTATTAAAATTTTAAAATGTTAGATTTCTCAAAATAATTTACCCTACTATCTATGTAAAATACATGAAAATTAATTTACCCACTTAATAAACAAGCCCAATATATGCAAAATAATTTACCAACATAAGAAAGCAATATTATTTTATTTAATACTAATTTACCTACAAAATATATTATTTGCTAATCATAAATTTACATATAGGTAAATTAATTACATATAATAATTTTTTAACATATATGTTAGTACTGAACATATATATATTTGAACGTATAGTAGTACTATATACATAAAGGTAAATTATATATATAGGAATCCTTTAATAAGAGGGATCCCCATTTTTCTAAAAAAATGGGAGCATACTCTTGATCGTCTTAACCGTTGGATTTGACTTTAATGAAATTGTGTGGTTGAGATGTGTGGCATGTGATTTAATCTCAACGGCATAATTTCATTAAAGCCAATTAAATGATCAAGAGGGTGTCCCCATTTTTCTTTTAAAAAAAATAGAGATCCCTCTTGTTAAAGGGTCTGCATATATATAACTTTTAGTAGTATGATATACTATTGAACGTATGTATATTTATAGTAGGATAGTATACTTTTGAATGTATTTATAAAAAGTAGTATGATATACTTTTGAACATATGTATATTTATAGTAGTACTGTATTCTTTATATATATATATATATATATGTTAGGGGTAATAGTATGTGCAATAGTTATTTGTTCATTATAATTAAAGTAAGTAACAATATTTATTGATTTGATTGTGGCACAAGTTGTAAATATTTTGTAATAATAGGTCAATTACTTTTCTATTTGGCAGTGTTTTTCAAATTTCGATTTAATTTGGATGGTGGATTTTTATCTAGGAAATAAGAGTTGTAAGAGTTTATATCTAAAGGACCCTTAGAACGACCTCAATGCATATTCGTTGTATACATTATGTATCACATCACATAATAATATGGTACAACTCCCACAATATTGGTCATGACTTGAGAGAAACTCATCAGAGCACGACCTACTTAACCCACAATAAAACAAAGCGATTAAGTTTATTGTTCTCAAAGTCCGGTTTGACGCCATTAATTAATTATATGCATGCGTAGTTAAAATCAAGGAAAATGATAAATGCACATCATTTTTTAGCTCTCATCCACCCATGTTTAATCATTTTCATTGTTTTTATTTAATTTATTCAATCTAATAGCCGACAATGGAGGAGATAAAGAAACTTAAAAGAGTGTGAAATCACATTCCAAAATAAATTCAACTTTTTGTTCAATATTAATCTCAAATAACACGACATTAACATGATAACACAGACTCGATTACTGCCTCTAATCGTAAATTAAAAACTAAGGTGACGGTCCATGAATTGAATTTGTTAAGAAAGACAAATTTATTATTATAAGCATTATCGTTAGGATATGGTCAATCAATACAGCTAGCTACAATTGGGAGGAAACACCACACTCAAAGACAAGACATATAGTGACAAATCTCCCGTTTAACAGTCTTAATTAAGAAATAATATAACTCCATTTCGTGCCTACACTTGGAATTAAAAGAAGGCAACCTAACGCTTATATATATACTCGTATAGCTACTACCTAAGCTGTGAACTCTTCATACAATCTCTCTCTCTCTCTCTCTCTCTCTCTCTCTCTCTCTCTCAAACACAAGCATGGAAATCTCCTTCCAATTGCAAAGCAACAATCCAATGCTGCAAAAAGCAAGGCCAAAGAAAAATTCTCATAGTACTTATATGATTCAAACTATTTCATGCAGAGGTGATGGGTTAGAGATGCATGCAAAGAAGGCTAACTTTTATGAGGTACTTTCTCTTGATTCTGAAAATAACATAGACTTGCATGACATAAAGAAAGCCTACAGAAGCATGGCTCGTCAATTTCATCCTGATGTTTGTGCTCCGTCGGCAAAAGAGGAGTCTACCAGAAAATTCATTGAGCTTCAAAAAGCATATGAAACACTTTCCGACCCGGTTTCGCGTCAAATGTATGATTATCAGTTGAGTTTGGCTGACTCTTCGTTAGGGTTAGGGGTGGAGGGATTTTTTATGGAGGTTAAGAGATTTACATTTCAAAGGGAAGTGTGGGAAGAACAACTTCGTGGATTGCATAAAAGATCAAAAACCAGAAGGGAAAGGCGGTCCATGCAGAATTAATATTTTATTATATTTGTAATGTAATGTTTTACTAATATTTTCGTAGTATCATTTGTAATTATTTGTGCAAACAGGAGCAGCAGAGCTTCCTATTTGTTAATTTTACTCGAAAAGGAGCTTCATCTTCATATCTAAATGATAACATAAGGAACAAAATGATCTCTTTTTTTATTTTTTATTTTATTTTAGAGTAATGTTATTCATACCATGTTTTTGTACCACATTTCTATATCACCTTAGGTGGCATCTGATGTAGACAGTCACATCATTTGAAAAATTTGCAAAACCCAAGGAAAGGAAGGAGAAAGACTCCTCGTATACCACAATTATCATTTAATTAATTAGTTTTTCTTAATTATTAGTTTATTAAATAATGAACTAAATTTAAAAACTTGTTTAATTCAAATGATGTGGTTGTTCACATCAAATGCTATCTAAAGTGGTATAAAAATGTGGTACAAAAATATAGTATGAATAACATTACCCCTTATTTTATGTATTACATTCTTTAATTTACCAAACTCAAAAGACAACTAAAACAAACAACCGACAAACTGAAAACAAGATTTGAAAGTTGAATTGAAGAAAGAAATTAAAAATAATGAGCTAAGTAAAATCACAATGCGATGAGGGAAGAGTATGAGATTTGAACAAACAATATTATCTACATTGAGCGGTAAGGAGTGGGCTAACTTCTACATTGGGTTAGTCATAATAATGTGGTTAAAATTCTCATTTCTCGAGAATTGAATATAAAACCTCTTACTTACAAGTAAATATGACTATTAGACCGTACTACTAGGTCACAATATTGTTTAAATTAGTTTTTTGAGATTAGAGCAATGACTTCGTCATAACCATCCAATTTCAAGCAATTGAACAAAAGTTACAAAGTTCAGATTTAGCTTTAATGTCTGATTCTTTTATAGTCATGAAAGTCGTAGGATGGGTTTAACCTCAAGAAGGGTGAATAGGTTTCAACTTAAAAATTTAATTCAAATTCAGTGTTTAATTTAATTTTCATATCCATAACAAATATCAAATTATCCTACACATATGCAATTAAAAAGATAAATAAAATGTGCACACAAGATGCAGTATTTAACGAGGTAAAACCGACCACTAGGAAAATCCTCAGGCTCCCAAGTCAGGACAAACACTAAGAGAAATGAGTACAAAAAGAGATATAAAACTTGTCAACTAGACCCACATACCAGTAGGCAATTTTGTCTCCGCACTTTGCTACTCGATGTCTCTTAACCTTTGAGTAGAAGTGGCACAACAAAAACGCAATCGTCAATCACTTTTTTCTCGAACTTTGCAGGATACTAACGCAATCATGTAGAATGTATGTATGATGAAATGATATTTGATTTTATGATAAAATGATATTTGAAAATCAACCAATTATGAAAATTAAAAGGCACATTTTCATAATTGATTTCTGTAGACGTGCAAATTTCGGTGAAAATAAATGTTCACCAACGCATTAAATTTTGGTATGCGAGGGCTTGATTGACATGCAAGGGCTTACGTGGCACGTACCATGTGTCTCACAAATCGTACATATGACATGTGATTCATAAAAAAATGGGATGAGTCATCAAAAGGACACGTGTCAACATATGGCAAAAAGGGACTATTTGATTTTAATGTAAACAAATTAATCAATTTAAATGAATTGATTTATTTGTTTTATATTTATCTAAATCAAATATTAATTGATGGAGTAAAGTCGCAAATCACGAATCGAGACACAAATCAAGTCCTGGTTCTTACAGAAAAAGGTTCAGGAATGAACTAGCAGAGCTAAGATGGATGGTGATGCAAAATGCTCAGCTTCAAGCCTGCCCGATGTTCATAATCACATACCATAAGCCTTACCCAACATATCACTACTACGAGACCATTTATTAATGTCGCTATGATAACCGACAAGAAACGTGTATTACTGTCAGATATTAAGCAAAATCCGACAGAAAATGGATGCAATGGCGAATATAATAATCGAAAGAATTGCCAGCGTCATGAAATGAATTTTCTGACAGAAAATACTCTAAAACTGATAGAAATTGTGTTGGATATAACTGACAGAGAATAAATAAATAATGAATAAATAAGAGCATTCTCTGTCGGATAAAACCAACGTAAAATATATAAAATCGACAGAACTTGTGTCGGCTATAATCGACAAGGAATATATTAATAATAAGTAAGAGCATTCTCTGTCAGATAAAACAGACAACAAATATATTAATAATAAAAAAATATAAAAAGGACATGAGAGCATTCTCCCATCTCCTTCTCGTTCTCGTTGAGCATTCTTCTTCCCTTCTGCTCGAAATGACCCAACATGCTTGAAGCAGATTCTGCAGCTAATGAGCCAGATTGAGTTAATAAGGTACACCATATTCTTCAATTCTTCAAGACAAAAGATACTCTGGATGAATCGATCTTTTTGATAACTTTTAAGGATCACACCAAATGAACATATAATAAGGTGGACTTTCATAAATTATGAAGGTGCAACTTCCCAGTTGAATCTGATAGAAAAGAATGGGTAGAAGCTGCTTGTATGCCAGCCCCAATGGGAAGCACATCCTCATCGAGGATGTAGTGAGGACTATGTGGTGCATGTATGGTTCCTATCTTCTCATTTCTTGCGCCTAAAAACAACATGAATCCAAGCACCTTGTCTAAGTAAAAAGCGAAATCCTGACTCCCCATGAAGGTATGATGTTTCTTCCCAAAGAATTCGACCTCAGAGGAGCACCGGTGGACGGCTGCCTGCCCTTTTTACAACCTGTCAACAAGAAGAATTTCAGTTGTATGTTTACGCTTAGCTAGATGTGGTTACAATTTACTAAACAAACAATAAGTTGCATAAATCAAGGTTTAGCGTTCATATGCAATTTTGTTTTTGATTAAAAATGTATAATGAACAAATAAATCCCTAAATATCTATGAAATCCCAATAAGATGGAGCCTTTATTGATATCTTCCAAAATATGAATTATTCATATCCAACAAAAACATAAATTAAATCATAGATGGAAGCATGTGGAAGGACTTACAACGCTTTTCTTGTCTCTGTGCTCAAGGGCTTGCATAGCTTCTGCCTTGTTCATCCATGGTGATTGAAGCGAGAAGGAGAAGGGGAGAAGAGAAGGAGAAGGAAATGAGAAAAGGGGGAAGAGAAGGAGAAAAGGGGGAAGGGACAAGCACCGGTAGAGGGGTTTTATTTTGGAAAATTTTCATTACTGTCGGTTAAAACCGACAGAAACATTTTTTTTAAAAATAAAAGCCGACATAAAATTTTCATTACTGTCGGCATAAAAAAAATGACAGCATAAATCCCCCCAAAATTCCTGAAATTTCAAATTCCTCCCCAAAATTTGAAATTCCCCCAAAATTTTGTTACAATTTTAAAAAATAAAATAATAATTGTTTGGTTTAATAAATAAATAAATAATATGTATTTAAATAGAATACATTTTTTAAAATTAAATAAATAATTGTTTGGTTTAATAGATAAATTTTACACTTTTGGTTTAATAGATAATAACCCATGTAAAATATGCGATAAAGAAACAAAAAGAGAATTGTACAATGAAAATGTCATCACACAAACTAAATAGTGTCTAATCAATACTTGAAAAACATAAATAAAAATTTAGCACAACTTACTTTTCCCACTTCAAAATTTAGGCAAATTTAACAGAGATATGCATTCTACGAAACTAGTTTCCATGATCTAACCGTCAAATTTGTTTGTAGATACTACAAGATCGCATACGTAAAAAATCACAAAAAAAAAAATTCAGAGATTAGGAAACGAAACCAAAAATTTCGACAGTTATAAACAAAAAATCACAATTTAACGGTTATTTTAGCTCTGGAGTTGATGATTTTTTTACAGCTACGCTCCACGACCGCAATGAATGCATTTTCTCTTCAATTTAAAATATTTACACTAGTAGATATCACAAAATCTTATTTTATACTTAATGGAAGTATAATATTAACTCTAAGTGTTTGTTTAATACACCGTTTTGACGTGATATGAATTCTACGGAACTTTTTTCAAAGATTTACCGTCAAACTTATTTGTACACTCTCCGAGATTGCACACGAAAAAAATCGTAAAAAAATAAACATTCAGAGATTATGTAATGGAACAAAAGTTTTCGACGGTTATAAACGAAAAATCACAATTTAACTGTTATTTTAGCTCCGATTTTAATGATTTTTTTACAGCTACATTCCTTAACCCTATAAGAATGCAATGAACGAATTTGATCTTCAATTTAAAATATTTACACTAGTGGTACCACAAAATCTTATTTTATACTTAATGGAAGTTTAATATTAACTCTAAGTGTTTGTTTAATATACCGTTTTGACCATTTTGATGCGATATGCATTCTATGAAACTTTCTTCAACGATCCAACTGTCAAACTTATTTGTACACACTCCGAGATTGCATACGTAAAAAATCATACAAAACAAACATTAAGAGATTATGTAACGGAACAAAAGTTTTCGACGATTATAAATGAAAAATCACAATTTAACGGTTATTTTAGCTCCGATTTTAATGATTTTTTACAGCTACATTCCTCAACCCTATAACAACGTAATGAATAAATTTGATCTTCAATTTAAAATATTTACACTAGTGGATACCACAAAATCTTATTTTATACTTAATGGATGTATAACATTAACTTTTAAGTGTTTATTTAATCTACTGTTTTGACGCAATACACATTCTACAAAACTTTTTTCAATGATCTAATCGTCAAACTTGTTTGTACACACTCTGAGATCGCATAAATAAAAAATCACAAAAAAAAAAACATTCAGAGATTAGGTAACAAAACAAAAGTTTTCGACGATTATAAACCAAAAATCACAATTTAACAGTTACTTTAGCTCCGATTTTGATGATTTTTTACAACTACACTCCTCAACCCTATAAGAATGCATTGAACGAATTTGATCTTCAATTTAAAATATTTACACTAGTGGATACCACAAAATCTTATTTTATACTTGATGGGGAAGTATAACATTAACTCTAAGTGTTTGTTTAATCTACTGTTTTGATGCGATATGCATTCTACGAAACGTTTTTCAACGATCCAATCGTCAAACTTTTTTGTACACACTCCGGGATCGCATATGTAAAAAATCGCAAAAAACAAACATTTAGAGATTAGGTAACGGAACAAAAAATTTCGATGGTTATAAACGAAAAATCACAATTTAACAGTTATTTTAGCTTTGATTTTGATGATTTTTTACAACTACAATCCTCAACCCTATAAGAATGCAATGAATGAATTCGATCTTCAATTTAAAATATGTACACTAGTTGATCAATCTTGTTTTATACTTAATGGAAGTATAACATTAACTCTTAAGTGTTTGTTAAAATATTTAAACCATATGTATTACTGTTTTTATATATTTATTTATTTTTAATCAATATAACACTTTAAAATATTAAAATGGTTAATTTCTGTTTGTTATAACCGCCATAATACTAAAATAATAACCACCAGAATACTAAAACAATAACTGCCACCATTAACTAAAAATTGTCGGAATATGTTAAAAATAAATTTCCAATAACTAAAATCCGCCAGAATACTAAAATAATAACCGTCAGAAACTAAAATAATAAAATAGCCAATTTCTATCAGTTATAACCACCACCATTAACTAAAAACAGTCGAAATATGTTAAAAATATTTTTTTTAAAAAATAAAAAAATACTGGCGGATATAACCGACAAGATTTTGTTGTTATTCGTCACTAACTGAATGATGTGTCAGATATCTTTTATCTGACATAATGGCTTATTAAAGTGCCACCATCATCCAACACCTAAAGCTAAATTTGTAGTAGTGTATGTTGATGAACATAATCTTTTCCCTTTTAATTTCAAGATGCTCGCTTTTCCAACTTTTAGTGGGGAACATTGCAGTGTGTCATCTAGAGATCACATTTTCAAATTTTCAAACTATTGTGTGGCTTATGAAGAAACCCCAACTACAAGTTAAGGTTGTTTGGCAAGTCACTGGTGGGGCTGGCTTCCCAGTGGTATTTTTGTTGCCCCCTAATTCCATTGCTAATTTGGGGTAGATGGAAATGGCTTTTCACAAACAGTTTTATAGAGTAAAACCAGAGATGACCATTAATGACTTGGTAGAGGTAAAGTAGTGTGAACATGAGTCTACATAGGACTTTATGATGAGATTCAGGAAGACTAGGATGAGGTGCCAGTTTCCTATCAATCATGCTCAACTAATAGCCATTGTCATAGCCCTTCCCGAATTATTTTTATCGATGACGTGGAATGTCTAAATTACCCTTTGACGTCGAGTTATACTGTGTGGTGGTGGTGTGGTTTAAGTTTAAGTTTGGACCAATCTAATTATTTCCTAAGTTTTAGGATATAAAGTTATTTGTTTTGTTGTTGGTGAAAAACTTGGACCACACACACACCCTCACACCCAAACCCTTTTCCCCATTGACCTCTCTCTCTCCTCCCCTCTCAGACTTCTTTTCATTTTCCGTACAAGTCATATGGACAACACCTAAACCATTCCATTTCTTCATGGATCGACGTCAAGGAGGATGTCTTAGTCCTCGTGAGCTCAGGAACACATCCATACAATTTTTAGGACGTGAAACCTTCAAAAACCCGAGAAACCATAATCTCGAATTTCATGCACTGTTCATGCAATCATAAATATGGACGTTTCAAGGAGTTTTAAAGTCAGAGGGAGCTTTAGATCGTCTTCATGAACCTCGGGGAAGAAAAACGAAGTGTTTTGGACGTTGGGAAGTTGAGTTTGGCGAGTTTCAAGTTTTGGCCGTATTATCAAGGTTTCTTCGGCGAGATCCCGTGAATTTCAAGGTTTGAAATTGGTAAGGTATTGTTCTATTCATTGTAAGCTTCAATTTGAGACAAATTTCATAGAATTCGGTGCAAAAATGAAGAAGATATGAAGGTTTTAAATTTTTCCAGTGTTCCGATGACAACGATGGTCATTGGTGTTCCAAGGTAGAAGATAAGGAATATTTCGTCAAAGTTAATGGAATATTCTAACGGCGTCAGGTAACTTTAATAGCATATGCTATTTTTTAACTGAATATTCCCTAACTGCATTAATGATTCCGTCCACTGTGCCAGGCACGTGCCTGCGTGTGGCCGCGCGTCTGGCTGTGCCTTTGTTGGCGCGTGACGGAGCATGGGTTGTCGGAAAACTTTTCTAAAAATATGGAGATGTTTGTGAGGTTGTGTAAGTCATGGTGGTATATCCATTTACCCCATTTGAGCAATGTATGAGAAGTTATTGGCTAGTTTTGTTTATGTGCTTTAAATAACGTTTATTTAGTTATTTCGCATATAGGTGAAACCTATCCAGAGGACGAGCGCAACCAATCAAGGCTCAGGGGCTACGACCCTTCGACATACCAGTGAGTGGGCTTTTGATTTTTAGTATATATCTATATACTCGATATTTTCCCAGAAAAAAATTGATTTAAATGAAAGTATGTTTAAAATGCCATGCCTATTGAAATTATACTTAAATTATGAATTGGTATATTATGCATAAATGTGATTTGGCACTGTGGATGCTCAGGTAAGTATCAGGTGAGTTATAGATGGTTTATGTAAATTTATGATTATGTGAGATGTGTTGAAAACTCGTAAACCTGCACCCCGGTGTTAGTACTCCCGCCATGGTTAGGGCACAGTCCTTCACGTGATGTTCACTTCCCGCACCATATGCCCACCTTGGATCCAAGTTAGGTGCACAGGCTTGTCGACAGACCACTATAAGTTGTTCCGACTCATAGATGACCTACCATTATTCGCACAGTCTTCACGTGATCGTAGCACTAAAGCAGATTTATTTTACACCCAGCCCTATCGTACAGACCACTATAAGTGGTTCCGACTCGTGTGGAGGATATGGATTTGATTTGATTGAGATCAGTTATGAGCCATAAATTAGCCGTACAGGCCACTAGAGGTGGATCCGGCTGATATGTTATTCCTTATGAGTTATTTCACCTAAGTTACTTATGTTGTTATTATGAGATATTTGGCATGGCATACTATACATATCGTTATTCTAAATATGATTTTGAGACATGTATATTATATTTTCTGGGAATTATACAGGTTTTATAGCAAGGGGTTAGAACTTTTGAGAAATGAAATGATTTTGAAAGCTTTGTTTTTGCCCACTCACACTCTCTGTTTTGCGTCCCTCCAGGTTTTAAGTGAGAGTGCTCTTTGGTGGCTTACGAGGACTTAGTGGAGGTTTTGACGGATTATCATCAATGTAGGATCATCTTTGGGTGACTGCATTTCGTATTGGTCTTGCTAGACTGCACCTAGACTAATTATGCTAATTATTTCACACTTATATTCGCACTAACGCCTTATCTTAGCTTGTATCTTGGTTTTTATTTATTCGTATTTCTTTATATTATTATTGCTTCCGCACTATGCACATGGTTACGTCACTCTCATGTGACGGACAACATGCCTCGATCTAGGTCGGGGTTTTCAGTTTGGTATTAAAGTCTAGGTTTGTAGTCCTGCATATCTTGTGAAAATTCTAAGTATTTTGATGTCTTCTATCAATAACTATGCCGCCTCATAGAGATCCACGTCCTTCTTCTAAGCCTAGTTTCCCTGATATATCTCGGTTAGAGGAAGCTATTATTAATGCTATTCAGACTTGTTTTCGCCCTCCTTAAAGGACACCTCTTGAGACTGTTTATAATTTGAAGCTGAATCATTTTATTGGAAATGAAGGACATGAAGGAGCTGAGCAGTGGCTCAATTATTTGGAAAAGACTTTTCGAGTAATGGAGAGTCAGGGGAGTCTTCCTCCTAAAAGGTGGGTCGAGACGACTACCTGGTTCTTAGGTAAAGAACCTGCATCCTGTTGGAGACAAGAGGCTTATCATTTGACCCCTGAAGAAGTTGCTGACTGGGAAGTATTTAAGCAGTTGTTTTAGAAAAGATTTATTCCTCCTGAATATATTGATCGCAAGCAGCAGGAGTTAACCCAATTGAAATAGGGGAAGATGATGACAAATGAGTATTATAAGAGAGTCACTGACTTGTCTCGTTATCATCCAGAAATTGTTGTCAATCCAGTGGAGATGCTTCGTCGCTTTAGGCTGGGTACTAAAAAGAAGTGGCATTCTATGACGACTACTACTCCTTGTGCTAGTTATCAGAAGTTCTATGAGATTTTGTTGAGGATTGAGGATTCGGAGAATATGCCCAGTGAGAGTGAAGAAGAAGAAGAAAATGAGGGGAATCAGAGAAAAAATGAGAAAGGTAAAGGTCAGTCTTCTCAAGGACCTCGCAAGACTCAGAGCTTTAAGAGAAGTGTAGCTAGTTCTTGTTCTTCCAGTGGGGGTTTTAGTGCCATTAGTTAGAGAATAGGTGGTAGATTTACAGGGGGTTCTAGATTCCAGAGACACGGAGATTTTGGTAGAGGACATGCTCATTTGTGCCGCATGTGTAATAATAGGCATTTTGGAGACTGTAGGCGAGGCATCAGTGAATGTTTTACATGTGGGCAGATGGGACATAGAGCTATAAATTGTCCCCAAAATTAGCAGAAGCCCCAGCAGCCATCTAGGCCACCACTAGCACCGATCCAGTAGGCTCTTGGATTTAGTAGTTATGGTCTGATAGTAGGCTCCTGGATTTAGTAGTTATGGTTTGATGGGTCGAGGTGGTGCTTACCATTATCAAGGCGACGCCGCTCCTTATGCTTCAGGGCAATATCAGTATTCACAGGATCCTTATTACTAGAGTAGGTATTCTCAGTATCCTAGAGGTTATACGCCGTATCTTCCCATTCCATTTGGTAGATGTCAGTGGTACCTTGGGGGTCAGCCCTAGCAAGTAGAGATTGCTTCCAGTAGTGCAGGATCTTCAAGGCAGTCTGGTCAGCCTAGTCAGGGATGAGGTGTGTAGGGGCGAGGTGATCAAACTAGTAGAGGTCATGGTAAACAACAACAAGCCTAGGGACGTATTAATCACATCACACTGCAGATTGCTCAGAATCATCCTTACTTGGATCATGGGTACGTTAAATATCCTTGGTCACTTTGCTAGAGTTTTAATTGATTGTGGTGCTACGCACTCTGTTATTTCTCATACATTTGCTCAAGTGACGCAACCTCATCCTACACCTCTAGGGTATGATTTAGAGTTTGCTATGCCTAGAAGGGAGAGATGTTATGTTGATTATGTATATCCAGGATGTTCAATGATGGTGGAAGATGTGGTTATGCTAGCTAATCTTATCCCCTTAGATATTGTCAATTTTGATGTGATTTTAGGCACATATTTGTTGCATTATAATCGTGCCAATATAGATTGCTATGGGAAATTAGTTACTTTCCATCATCCTGGACTGCCTGAGGTTACTTTTATGGGCGAGTAGAGTGGGGTGAGGCATGGTGTTATTTCTGCTATAAAAGCAAAATGGTTGTTACCGAAAGGTTGCCAGGGATATTTGGCTCATGTGGTGTTGAATGATGTCACTCCTAGTAGTGTGGAGGTGGTTGGAGTAGTCGGGCATTTTCCTAACATATTCCCTGATGAATTGCCTGGATTACCGCTATACCAAGGCGTGGAGTTCACTATTGATTTGCTTCCAGATATAGATCCTATATCTTTGACTCCATATAGAATGGCTCCTGCTGAATTGAAGGGATTAAAAATTTAGTTCCAAGAATTAGTGGATAAAGGTTTTATTCAGCCTAGTACTTCACCTTGGGGAGCTCCAGTTTTATTTGTAAGGAAGAAGGACGGGACCTTGAGGTTATGCATTGATTATAGGTAATTAAATCAGGTAACAATTAAAAACCGTTATCCATTGCCATGTATAGACAATTTTTTTGATCAGCTTCGAGGTGCCTGCGTGTTTTCTAAAATTGATTTGAGGTCTGGATATTATCACTTGAAGATTAGAAATGATGATGTCCTTAAAATAGCTTTCAGGACTCGATATGGGCATTATGAGTTTCTGGTGATGCCATTTGGGTTAACTAATGCGCTTGCTGCTTTTATGGATTTGATGAATCGAGTATTCCAGCCATATATAGACAAGTTTGTCATTGTTTTCATTGATGACATTTTGGTATACTCTAAGTCTAAATCAGAGCACATTCGACATCTTACCTTGGTGTTGAAGAGATTAAGGGAACATCGATTATATGCTGAGTTTAGCAAATGCCAATTTTGGTTGAATCAAGTGGCATGTTTAGGACATGTGATATCTGCTCAAGGTATTCAAGTAGATCCTCAAAAAGTTGCATCTATGGAGAATTGGGAGCAACCACGAACCGTCACTGAGGTACAGAGTTTTCTTGGCCTAGAAGGGTATTATAGATGGTTTGTTAAGGATTTTTCAGTCATTGCTTTGCCATTAATGAGGTTGACTAGAAAAGAGATTAAGTTTGAGTGGGTTGATAATTGTGAGCAAATTTTTCAGGAGTTGAAGTATTATCTCACTCATGCACCTGTTTTAGCACTCCAGATGATAATGGTAATTTTGAAGTCTACAGTTATGCTTCTTTGAATGGTCTAGGATGCGTGTTGATGCAACATGGTAGGGTGATTGCTTATGCTTCACGGCAATTGAAGCCACATGAGATGAATTACCCTACTCATGATCTGGAATTAGCGGCTATCATCTTTGCTTTGAAGATTTGGAGACATTATCTTTACGGTGAGAAATGTAAGATCTTCACAGATCATAAGAGTCTTCAGTATCTTTTCACTCAGAGGGATCTTAATCTTCGTCAACAAAGGTGGATTGAGTTGCTTAGTGATTATGATTGCATGATTGAGTATCACCCTGGTCGTGCAAATGTGGTGGCTGACCCACTTAGTAGAAAGACTCCAGCTAGACTTAATGATATTTATGCTTGTCATGTTCCTTTTCTTGCTGATTTGAGGTCTACTAGACTGAAGTTAGGACTGGAAGATCGAGAAGAAGGCTTATTTGCTAATTTTCAAGTTAGGCCAATTTTAATCGATCGTGTGCTCGAAGCCCAGATAAATGATGAAGAGACCCAAAAATTAATTGAGGCAAGGAATAAAGGCAAAAAGAAAGACTTCAGAGTTAGAGAATCAGATGGCATGTTTATGCAAGAAGGGAGAATGTATGTGCCAAATAATATGGAATTAAAGAAAGCAATTCTTGATGAAGCACATATTTCAGCTTATGCAATGCATCTAGGGGGTACTAAAATGTATCATACCATTTGACCACTTTATTATTGGCCGGGTATGAAAAGAGAAATTGCTGAGTATGTGAGCAGGTGTGTCATTTGTCAACAAGTTAAAGTGGAGAGAAATAAGCCTTTTGGGTTGATGCAGCCACTTCCCGTTCCACAGTGGAAATGGGAAAATATTACTATGGATTTTGTGTACAAGCTTCCTCGTACACTGAATGGTTATGATGGAATTTGGGTGGTTGTTGATCGGCTTACTAAGTCCGCACATTTTATTCCAGTGAGGGAGAAATATTCTTTAAGCGAATTAGCTGAATTGTTCATATCGAAGATTGTGAACTACCATGGAGTTCCAGTTAGTATTATCTCAGATCGTGATCTTAGATTTACTTCTAAGTTTGGGTAGCATTTTAGGAAGCTCTTGGTTTGAGATTACTTTATAGTACAGCATATCACCCTCAAACAGACGGTCAATCTGAGAGGACCATTCAGACGTTGGAAGATATGTTGAGATCTTCGGTTTATAGTTTGGTGACGCTTGGCATAAGCGGTTGGACTTAATGGAATTTGCCTACAACAACAGCTTTCATTCAAGTATTGGCATGTCACCATTTGAGGCACTTTACGGAAAATCTTGTCGTACACCTTTATGTTGGTCAGAGGTTGGCGAAAGAGTTTTGGTGGGCCCTGAGATTGTGGATGAGACTACACAAAATGTTCAGGTAATTAAAACTAACATGAAAGTGGCCCAGGATTATCAGAAGAGCTTAGTAGACAAACATGCCACTCACTGGGTGTATAATGTAGACGATTGGGTATTTCTGAAGCTATCACCATGGAGAGGTGTTTTGCGATTTGGAAAGAAAGGTAAGCTAAGTCCAAGGTACATCGGATCTTATCGGATCACCAAGAGAGTTGGCGAAGTAGCTTACAGGCTTGAGTTGCCTCCAGAGTTGTCCAAAGTGCACGATGTATTCCACGTCTCCATGCTTCGACACTATGTTTCAGATCCTTCACATGTGATTCCTCCTCAACCTTTAGAGATTAATTCGGATTTGAGTTATGATTAGGAACTAATGACTATTTTGGATTGGAAAGACAAGGTTTTAAGGAATAAGACCATGAATTTGGTGAAAGTTTTGTGGATAAATGACTCAGTGGAAGAGGCTACTTGGGAGACAGAGGACCGAATGAGAGAGATGTATCCATGCCTTTTTTTTGTTATTAGTGGATTGTAATTATTGTGTAAATTTCGTGGACAAAATTTTATTAAGGTGGATAGATTGTCACAGCCCGTCCCGAATTATTTTCATCGATGATGTAGAATGCCTAAATTACCCTTGGACGTCGAGTTATATTGTGTGGTGATGGTGTGGTTTAAGTTTAAGTTTGGACCAATCTAATTATTTCCTAAGTTTTGGGACTTAAAGTTATTTGTTTTTTTGTTGGTGAAAAACTTGGACCACACATACACCCTCACACCCAAACCTTTTTCCCCGTTGACCTCTCCCTCTTCTCCCCTCTCGGACTTCCTTCCATTTTCCGTACAAGTCGTACGGACAACACCCAAACCATTCCATTTCTTCATGGATCGATGTCAAGGAGGATGTCTTAGTGTTCGTTGTGAGTTCAGGAACACGTCCATACCATTTTTAGGATGTGAAACCTTAAAAAACCCGAGAAACCATAATCTTCGATTTCATGCATTGTTCATGCAATCGTGAATGTCGACGTTTCAAGGGGTTTTAAAGTCATAGGGAGCTTTAGATCATCTTAACGAAGCTCAGGGAAGAAAAACGAAGTGTTTTGGACGTCGGGAAGTTGAGTTTGGTGAGTTTCAAGTGTTGGCTGGATTATCGAGGTTTCTCCAACGAGATCCTGTGGATTTCAAGGCTTGAAATTGGTAAGGCTTTGTTCTACTCATTGTAAGCTTCAATTTGAGACAAATTTCATAGAATTTGGTGCAAAAATGAAGAAGATATGAAGGTTTTAAATTTTTCCAGTTTTCCGGCAACGGCGACAGTCACTTGCGATCCAAGGTAGAAGACAAGGAATATTCCGTCAAAGTTGACGGAATATTCTAACGGCATCAGGTAACTTTAACGGCATATGCTACTTTTTAGGGGAATATTCCTTAATGGCGTTAATGATTCTGTCCACTGTGCCAAGCACGTGCCTGTGCCTAGCCGCGCATCTGGCCGTGACCAACCCGTGATGGCGCGTGGGTGGTCAGAAAATTTTTCAAAAAATATGGGGATGTTCATGAGGTTGTGTAGGTCATGGTGGTATATCCATTTACCCCATTAGAGCAATGTACGAGAAGTTATTAGCTAGTTTCGTTTATGTGCTTTAAATGACATTTATTTAGTTATTTCGCGTATAGGTGAGACCTATCCAGAGGACGAGCGCAACCAATCGAGGCTCGGGGGCTACGACCCTTTGACATACCAGTGAGTGGGCTTTTGGTTTTCAGTATATATCTATATACTTGATAATTTCCATAAAAATTGATTTAAATGAAAGTATGCTTGAAATGCCATGCCTATTGAATTATACTTAAATTATGAATTGGTATATTATGCATATATGTGATTTGGTGTTGTGGACGCTCAAGTAAGTATCAGGTGAGTTATAGATGGTTTATGTGAATTTATGATTATGTGAGATGTGTTGAAATCTCATAAACCTGCACCCCGGTGTTAGTGTTCCAGCCATGGTTAGGGCACAGTCCTTCACGTGATGTTTACCTTCCTCACCATATGCTCACCTTGGATCCAAGTTAGGTGACAGGCTTGTCGTACAGACCACTATAGGTGGTTCCGACTCGTAGGTGACCTGCGATTATTCGCACAGTCTTCACGTGATCGTAGCACTAAAGCATATTTATTTTACACCCAACCCTGTCGTACAGACCACTATAGGTGGTTCCGACTCATGTGCATGATATGGATTTGATTTGATTGAGAATGGTTATGAGCTATAAACTCAGCCGTACAGGCCACTAGAGGTAGATCCGGCTGATATATTATTCCTTATGAGTTATTTCACCTGAGTTACTTATGTTGTTATTATGAGATATTTGGTATCGCATACTTTACATATCGTTGTTTTGAATATGATTTTGAGATATGTATATTATATTTTCTGGGAATTATACAGGTTTTACAGCGAGGGGTTAGAACTTTTGAGAAATGAATTGATTTTGAAAAGCTTTGTTTTTGCCCACTCACATTTTCTGTTTTGCGCCCCTCCAGGTTTTAAGTGATAGTGCTCTTTGGTGGCTTACGAGGACTTAGTGGAGGTTTTGACAAATTATCATCAATGTAGGATCATCTTTGGGTGATGTAATTTAGTATTGGTCTTGCTAGACTGCACCAAGACTAATTATGCTCTGGTTGTGTATTTCACACTTATATTCGCACTAGCTCCTTATCTTAGCTAGTATCTTGATTTTTATTTATTCTTATTTCTTTATATTATTATTGCTTCCGCACTGTGCACATGGTTACGTCATTCTTACATGATGGCCAGCATGCCTCAATCTAGGTCGGGGTGTGTCAGCCATTGCATAGAAGGCTTTAAAGTTTGCCTCTGATAAAGAAGTTTTATGATGTACAATTTAATGAACTCCAAGAGTTGGTGATTATAGCTACACTAGTAGGAAATATAGTTTGCGTGACGAAACATATTTCGTCGCAAAAGAGGTACTTACATGACGAAAAACCACTATCGTTGATAAAAAAAGGCAGAAAAAAAATTTGCATGACGAAGTAATTAGTCACTCATGAATACTTCACTCGATGAAAAACTATTGTCGTCGTGCAAAGTCAGTAAGAAAAATGCGGGATAATTTTTTTGGCGAGAAAAACATGAACGACGAAGCAGGGGACCTTTGTGCAACAAAGAATTAGTTGCGCAAGTTACTATCAGTTTTCAGTCAAACCATTAAGTGCATGTGAATTTGAGGAATCAATTTTGTATTTATTGCAGATGTTTGCACGACAAAGACCTTCGTTGTGCAAGGTTTAATCGACAAAGACCTTCGTCGTGCAAGGTTTACCGGTAAGTTTGTATTAAATAATGTATAATTATTTTTGTTAAAATGTAGTATTTTTTAAATTACTAATTTATTATTATTGGCATTAATGTAGGTTCATTGGGATGTTGACAAAACCGATGAGAAACAGCGGAAATATCTGGATGAGAAGCGTTTCCGGCAATGGAAGCTTGATGTGTTGCCGGATGCGCAGCAAGGTGCTCCTACCTTGGAGGAGGAGGATTGAAGTTGAATTTTTTTTATAAATGAAATGAGATTTTTAGGACTTTATATTTATTTTAATTAATAAATTTATGTTATGTGGATTAGTACTAATATTGACATTAATTTGTATTTTTATTTGTGATAATAAATTAATTTGGTTAATTAATTTAATGTTTAATTAGGTTTGAGTTTTTTTATTTATATTAAAATAAAAATTTACATTGCATAAAAACAAAACGGAAAAACATAAAAAAAAAATAGGCATTTTGCGCGACAAAAAATATTTTCGTCACGCAATTTGTTTAAATAATAAGTTATAAAGTAAAGGAAAAAAAATAAAAAAAATTGTAAACTTGCGCGGCGAAACCATTGTTAGTTGGGCAAAAGGGTATTTGCACGACAAAGACAGTGTTTGTTGTGCAAAATCATTCGTCCAAAAGTTAATTTTATAATCTGGATTTAGCTATGTAGAGGCAAACTGCAATAAACCTGCAGATTTAGGCTTTGTACTCCTCCCCATCATTTTTCTTCAATCCGACATCCATCATTTCCATTTTCTCTCAATTTCATTATCTAATACTCCCTCCATCTTCTTCTCTAGGTTGATCGAGCTATCTCGGTGTGTCTAGTAAGCGGTTTTTTTTTTGTTAGGGTAAAAGTGTTAATGTAAATTCATACTAACGCCATGAATTTCGTTGTCTATAAGGATATTGTGTTTGATTAGAGATTGATGGAGAACGATTGAGAAGGTATTTTCTTTGTTTTATTTTTAAAAAATATCACATTAATTAAATTATGTTGAACTTATGTTGTTATGTTTATATTGTGTTGTGAAATCATGTTTATATTATGTTGTTAAATTTGTACGTGACGTACACATATGTGTTGTGATGTATGGAGTTAATTGTAATTAACTTTGTACTTGTTTTTTTTTAGTTTCCCATTTAAGGATTAGTTGGATTTCACGCATGGATGCGAATTGTGAAGGATTTATTTGTGAAAACAAGTTCATTTGAGCAACATCTATGGCATGCAATTAACAATTAAAGAAGGAATCATGCTTGTATGCACTCAAAAACAAAACTTTAACCATGAAATTCAAAGCCTAGTTATTTGGTGAACCAAGACTCAACTCAAGAACATAGTGAGTTGAGAAACTTTATACCTTTGAAGCACCTCTTTGCTTAGCAAAGGTTAATCACCCATGTGAGAGCCTTCTTTCCTTTTTCACCTTGCTCCTTAGCTCCAAGGATTTGGATGGAGGAACTTTGCTTCTTGGCTCCATGCCTTCTTGGATATGGATGGAAGAATTGGTTTCTCCAAAAGTCCCCAAAGTTGGAGACCTCTAAGTTCCGACACCAAGGATGGTTGAGGAAGAAGATGAGTGGCCATAGAAGAGTTAGATGCTAGTAAACTCTCCCATGGTGGCCGGCTGTTCTAGAGAGAAAAGAGAGAGAGTTATTCTCACTTTTCATCCTTAAAAAACCCTAATGAGGATGGAGCAAAGATACCCCTTCTATGCTTTCAACTTTTGTGTGCATTTTAGACCAAAAGGCCCTTCCTCTCTATATGGCCAGTTTTCCAAAGCCTTTGGGCTGTTTTGGGCTT
>JADOBS010303759.1:0-23980 GCA_015708375.1 Cydonia oblonga | reverse complement strand
TATATATATATATATATATATATATATATATATATATGTTTCAGTTTGGGCCTAATCTGCTGGAGCCCAGTGCTTGAGCACCAAGCTCGCACTGGCCTGATCTAAACCATGGCTTGCAGCCCAACCCAGTTGAGCCACATAGCTCCTGGACCCAGCACAGAACGACGTCGCTTTAGATGTCTTCTTCCTCTAACCTTCTACACCTCGACGAAATCGAGGATTGCGCCCGCAACCACACTCATCACCAAATCTCGGTGATTACAGGACAATGGTGATGTCAAAATTTGTCCATCATCGTCGATCTTGATGTTGAAGAACAATTTTTTTTCCAATCAAAACACTTCGTCGGATTTATTTAGAAACCAATTGCGATTCTTGGAACCTTACCAGCAGTCTTCCGCCACCTCATTTTCGAGTTTCCACGGCGACGGCTTCGACCTCTGTGATCCATGCTTGCCGCCGTCCACTATGACGCCGTCGGCCTTCATTGTTTCTCGACTAAACCCCTCACCCATCGTAGATGGGCTCGGATCTCACACCCCTTACTGCCTTGGGCATGTATTGCTCTCGGCCCACACCCAACTTGGAGCCGTATTTTGGGCCTACAAATCAGCAACCTTTGCTGCTTAAGTCTAGAAACTAAGGGCCCCAGTTTTGGGCTGAGGACCTCACGACCCATTTTGGTTTTTAGATCTGCATCAAGCAGCTAGCTTGGCAGCCTATTATAGGCTTTGGGCTTATTCTTTTATTTATGGGTTTTCAGCCTATTTTTCCAATTGGACCTGCAGTCCAATTCGTCAAAAAAAAATAAAATAATAATACTGTTTCTCTTTTGGGCCACTTAGCCCATTTGAAACCCTAAACCCTATAAATCGGGATTTGGTTTTCACTTTTCCTTTCTTAGCCCATATTTGGGCATGGGTTCTATTAATCCAATTTTTCTTCGTTGGCCCGCATCCAAGCTAATTAAAATAATATTTTTGGACCCAAAGCTCCATATTTTTTTTAGGACCGTTTCCCTAAAATTTTCGCACAAAGGGTCCCGAAGCTACCCACTATAATATATATATTTTTCTCTTGCTTTATATATTTGTCTTGTATATATTGCGTTTGTTTGCAGGTATTATGAACTTTACGTTCATAATTCCGAACCCGAAGTTTCGAAAAAGTGCCATCGAAACCTGAAGTTTCTTAACGCGCAACACTCATGTTGAGACCAGAAGTTCTCCATGCTTAAATCCGTTTAAACCAAACCTTGTCTTAGAACCTGAATGTTCTAACGTTGATGTTTATGAAAATTTTATTTCCTAAAACACCAATCACATTCTTGTTTCCGCCATTTAGCGTATTGTCGAACCTTAACAAGTTCGATTTCACTGATTTGGAAGTTTCGAACAAGAAACTACTTTATATGGATACAAGACATGACACCTTGCTTTACTATGACTAGTTGCGTAATTATTGTAGCCAGTTCTTCATTCGAAGACTTATGCTTGAAGCATATCAAATGGAAGTACCTCACTGCCGAGGACTCCATGGCTCTTTGACTCGTTACGGACCATTTCAAATCATGCAAAGATGAAATCTTGCCTAAAGCGAAACATGATTGAAACCTTTACGTCCATGAATAGGTACATTTCTGAAGTTTATATCCGATCAAATTTTGACAGGAAGAAAACCTTTCTCGTCCACTTAAAAACTTCAAGAATAAGGGATAGTTTTCGCGAACCTAAACCCTGCAGAATCTAACTCCGTTTGGACGGAATAGATAAATGGTTATGCACTTTTCAGTGCTTTTACCAATGTTGTTGAGGAGTACCATTCTCGTAGTCAATTAGTGACACTAATTTTGCTCCACCTAACACATTTGGAAGAGCGAAATTTGACATGGAAGGCCTATTGGTCGAACCCCTTTGTCTTTTTGGTTTATTTTGCGAATAATTTATTTTATTCTCAGATTTAAGATTGGTGTTTGGATGCCACTATTATTCTTGAATAAAAGAGTTAATTAACGAAAATTACCACATGTGACTACAATTAACTCATGCTTAGGTATGTTTTGTGGGGAAGTTCGTTGTCTGGTCTATGCTAACTTCATACCTAATCATTCCCTGACAACCTTTCAGGCTTATCCAACTTGATTGTGGGGCATGGCACTGCCCTATATTGTCCAATGGTACAAATTTTACCATAAAGGAAAGCCTTATACTCACTTTGTTCCGGAAGAATGCCTTTTTTGAGCTTTGAGGATATTCGAGAGTATTATTACCATATTGAAACCAATGTAGAAAAATGGAGTAAAATTCCTTAGCATATTACCATATTGCACTTCCTACGAATATAGCCAAATGCATATTCTAGAGAAGATGGAACGCTTAACGAGTGGATTACACCCATTCAAGCCACTATATGGTTGGCCAGAAGCCTGTGATTCCTAAGGAATTTTTTCTATGGATGTATGTTTGGGATATCTAGGATCATTCATGATGCGCCATTTTGGGCATCCTTTTACCAGAAGTAAAGAAATCATACTTGGACACATATTATACCTTAGCACCCTCCATCTTTTCTATAAATGATTCAAAGAGGACATTTGTGGATTGATTCAACCACCTTACGGACCATTTATATACTTATATAGTATGAGTTGATACTTCTACATGTTTGTCACACGTGTGGTTGTTGTCCACAAGCTGCATTCACCACCCTGATTATCTAATCAAATTTATTTGATTAGATATGTTGGAGAATTTACATCGAAATTTACATCAAAAACTTTATCTTTCGATGGATATTGCATTCAGTTAGAAGTTGAACATCCAGTCCTATGTTCATACCCAGAACAACCCAGCAGAAGCATTCATTAAACACCTTTAAATGATTGCGCAATTGATTAGTCATACGCACCAAAGTTCCCGATCTCTGCTTGGGGCCATGAAATATTGCAAGCAACCATGTTGGTCCGCCTAAGGCCCATCATGACCACACCTTATAAAGAGCGTGTCAGTTGGTTACCAGATACAAACCCGACTTATCGCATCTGCGCGTCTTTGGTTGCACGGTCTATGTACCATTTGCGCCGCCCTTATGTACACAAGAACAAAGGGATCTTCAGGTAAGGATGTAAATCTATGTCGGTCATGATTCTCCTTCTAATATTCGTTACTAAAGAACCTTTTTCCAGGCGATCTCTTCACCGCTCGTTTTGCGGATTGTCACTTTTATGAGACAGTCTTCCTGTCGTTGGGAGCAGATAAGAACGTCAATGTTCCTAAAAGAACGACGTGAATTATCGTAGACGTCCCCACTATGTCTCATCTCGATCCCAATCTAGTAAAAGTGACGAGATCACATATACCAGCTGCAAATGTGCCTGCAAAGATATATCCCAAATGTACGATGGACCTTCGTCCCAAAAGCAGGAACGCCATTACTGTGGCCAACCCTCGTACATTGGTGGCTACCCAATCAATTTGCCCTATGCCAGAAGCATGGTAGATTACTTGGTTCGAGGATTCACTTCCCCAAAATTGGAGGAATATGGCACAAATGAATCTGCCCATCGATCGTTGTCTCAAACCTTTTCATCTCATGAGATTATATCTGGATTACTCCCGAGACCTAAAGCTCTTGGTCCAGTATACTAGTTTGGATAAGATATGGAATTAGAATGAGATTATCATAGATGATCATTTATATGGTAATTACCCACATAAATGAAAAACGACGATAACGAACCGTATTCCGTTAATTAATGTCAACGTAGAACTAATTAGTCAACTAAAAGAATCAATCGATGACAAATGAGATGAATGAAATAGTGCAATATGATGCCTTGGCGCAAGGTTTCTCTCATACGTCATATGATTGATTGCAGCATTACAAACGTGGTTGTAGTATCTCTGGGATCGTGATACGAACCTACATGGAGTTTCCAAAGGACTTACATGTACTGATTCATATAGTTCTAGACCACAAGAACACCCTCTCATTTCTGAAGAGGTCTTCAGTTTACGAATGCATAACTATCCAGGCGGATGTGGTATACCTATCTAAGTGAATATTTGATCAGTTTGGGATATATGCCCCTGCGTGTACAAAATCTGAAATTGCTAGAGTTGAGAATATTAACTCGTACCTAAAGTCAGACTATAAGATGAATGATCTTAGGAGAACTTGACATTACCTCAACCTGAAGTTTCAAGCTAGTTTTGATAGTATTCTGGTCCACCACTCGAACTAGACCCAAAAGGTGTTACGTCTGAGTATATCCTGATCATCTGTATTCTAGATGCAAATGAGACCTTTATGGGGGTTATAAAGCATAAGGTTTCATATTGGAACATGAGGCAGCCATATCTAAGTACCATGGGCGTTTGTTGTACTTAGCTCAAATGCACTAGATCAGACATCTTAAGTGCTGATAATTTTTTTGGCATAAAGCAGCACTGCACCTAACACGCCTCCACCAAATTTGGTGTTAAAGACATTTTTCCATTACTACGGATTTGGGCTTATGTATCCCTATGCAACTCAGAATAGATCACACTCCCTTGATCTTTGGAATGATGCCTACCTTGTGGGATTCGCTGAATCAGACCATCTGTCTAACCGCACAAGGTACGTTCCTGTATAGTTATGTCTTTACCATTAAAGAACACCGCAATATCTTGGAGGTCAACCAGACAGACCTTTTGTAACGAAACCTTTGAATCGTTCCAAGACTCACTATGTCTCATCACGTGAGAGATATGGTCGAGAATTCTTGTTGAGCATATTCAAAATCCCTGCGTTTTTCATCCATCGTTGAATCCCAACAATGTTCCATGAAGACAACGCCGTCTGTATCGACTAGATCATAATACATCCAACAAGTCAACACCAAGCATATTTCGTCTACATCAGCATGAGCATCAAAAGATTGAAGTCAAGTAGTCCAATCCCAGACAACCTTGCCGACCTTTACACAACATCACTGCCGAAGTCTACCTTCTAGAAGCTTGTCCAATGAATTGGTGTGCGTAACTTTCTCATTTGCGATGCTTGTAGTTTCATTTGGAAGTTTTGTCAAACTCAGGGGAAGTATCCATAAGTATACTCACTTGATCTTAATGTACTCTTTTTCCCTACGATTAGGAGCATTTTTCCCATTGGATTTTTGCTACCTAACTAGGTTTTAACGAGGCACCCATTCTAGGCTGGTCATACCTTTGTAAGCTCTTCTACTTGCGTCTAGAAGATGTGCAGTTTTGACTTAATGCAACTTCTCACTTTTATCCTTAGCCTATGGGTTTTTCTCCCACCTTGGGTTTTTTCCATAGCGAGGTTTTGTGAGTTTTACTACCTATGCATTCTTCCGTTTGTTTTGAGACTCGCATTCGCTACTTGTGCCGACTAAACGAGACGACTTCATCAACTGCTTTTACATTTGCCTGAAGATCTAATGCGCCATCTACTTGAGTAATTGCACACTCAAGGGGGAGTATTGTGACATATAGCCTTCGGAGCACAACTCTTGGGGAGGCAATCTAGGCCGAATACCACTCGGCCGACAGCCATACCCGGCCTTGGTTAATAAGCAAGTTCTCCAGTGCGGTCACGTGATACAAACATGAGTGGTGTCCTTACCTTCATTGTTAGAGCGAGAAGATCCTGTCAGCGTTTGTGCTGTCGAGATAATACCAGACGACTGGAGAAAACCAATCATGCAATATGTCGACAACCCCAGTAGTATGCACGATCGTAAGGTAAGGGCACGTGCCACAAATTATGTGATGTACCAGAATTATTGTACCGAAAAGGAGAAAACGGTTGTTGTTGCTATGCCTCGGCCCACAGGAGGCTACGCAAGTAATCGCCGAGGTACACGAATGGATTTGTGGAGCTCATCAATCCGGACGAAAGATGCGTTGGTTACTTCACAGGCATGGCTACTTCTGGCCGAGCATTTTGATGGATTGTATCGAGTACGCAGGAGGATGTGTGCAGTGTCAAATTCATGGACCTATACAGAGAGTCCCGACCGAATTACTCCATTAGATCACTAAACCTTGGTCGTTCAGGGGATGGGCAATGGAAGTGATCGGTAAAATTACGCCATCCTCGGGAGCAGCAAAACATGCATGTATACTCGTGGCAACCGACTATTTCACTAAGTGGGTTGAGGCAAGGTCATACGCCGAGTTAACATCTAAAGAAGTTTGCAATTTTGTAGAAGAAAATATTGTCACCAGATTCGGCGTGCCAGAAACCATCATCACTAACAATGGCACGATTTTTACGGTCAATAGATTCAAGGAATACACGGCCAGTTTGAAGATTTAACTCGAGCGGTCTACTCCATATTACCCACAAGCAAATGGACAGGCCGAAGCAAGTAACAAGGTTTTGATCGGCATTCTTGAAAAAAAGATAAAAGAAAGGCCTGGAATGTGGCATTTAAAGTTGAACGAAGCTTTATGGGCGTATCGGACGTCACCTCGATCAGCAACAGGGACAACCCTGTATGCATTAACTTACGAGCACAACGCGATGTTATCGGTCGAGTTGAGTATAAATTCATTACGGATCATTAAGCAAAGTAGTTTGTCCGATACTGATTACAATCAGGCCATGACACAAGAGTTAGAAGATTTGAAGGAAGCTCAGCTTGACGCTTATAATCTATTAATGGCGCAGAAAAAGATAGCCGAACGAGCTTATAATCATCAAGTTAAATGGAAAACATTCGGCGAAGGAGATTTAGTTTGGCAAACCGTGTTGCCCGTAGGAATTAAAGATCCTCGGTTTGGAAAATGGTCGCCGAATTAGGAAGGACTGTTTTTCATCCATAAAGTCATCAGCAAAGGGGCATATCACCTCAAAGATCGAATTGGTTCAATACACAAGCTACCAATTAATGGAAATTTTTTGAAAAAGTACTATCCAGTCACATGGGAGATGCGAGAATAAAAGTCCATTTCATTGAGATTCGCAAAAAGAGGTACAGATTACAACTAAGTATTTTAAGGTAATGAAGGAAGAAGAGATTCGAGGACAGCCTTCAGCTCAAACCACTTCGCCTCACCCATTATGACCTCGGCTTGTCGATTCCTCTTATCCATCTTTAGTTGCTCGACCCATTTCACATTAGCCGTATACTCAGTTAAGCAAGTTTTACTGCCCGACTCAAAGTTATTTGCAAGCTCGGAAGCAACGGCGGATCTTTACTTTTGGAGTTCGACGATCTGACGGTCGAGGTCGGCCAGTGAATTTTTCTACGAAGGGCCTCTTGAGTAACCATTGCAGCTTTTAAGTCATCCTCGGCCCGAAGAGCTCTCTCGAGAATACCAAAAAACTCTCGGGTTCGTTCCAAGGTAGAAGACACACGAGTGATAGCCTCGGTGCTCAATTGACCGTCAGCTGCAAGGTCGTTCAGACATTCACCTACAGAGTCGAGGCCCTTGCGGTCGAGAACTTGTGAAGCTGAGAGAGACAAGAGCTCTTGTAGTCTTACAAGAGCAGTTGATTCAGCTGTTGATGAAGAGGGCCCAGTCGTAGCTGCCAAGGAACCAGACACTCCTGAAGCATTCAGAAAAATAGCATCGAATTCGACCTCCCATGAAGGCTGCATATGGAAAGGGGTTAGGTAAAAAAAAAGAAAAAATAATTGTGAAGAAATATAGCAAAGGGAATTTGTTTCTGCCGAGAGGAGACTTCAGCCATGTCTCCTGGTTCATTTCTCGAACCTAGTGAGCTTAATGGCCGAGCCCAGTGTTTTAGACTGCTTCTCAATTCATGCGGCCGATGAAGGTTATCAACATCTGACGGTCATTGAGGTGGCCAGGAAATATAGATAACACATTTCGGCGTATAGAATTTTTGATGAAATGAGTAATCAGACACCCGACAGTTAATATTTTTCTCGGTTGAGTCTCGTTATAGCAAAATTAACAAGAGAGAGTAATCGAGCCTTACGAAAGCTGAAGTCATTTCTTGAGGAGGAATGCCGAGGTCTTGATCCTGCGGATGAATAGGTGTTTCCACCGTTGCCTCAGGCTCGACCTGAGCCCTTTTTCTCACGATCGGTTGTGGGAGGATCAACCTGGTCAGTTGTCTCGACCACAGGGGGCGGATTGGTGGAAGGAGTTTTGGTTGGTCGAGGGTAACTTGTCAATGGAATCTCGTCACTCTTGTCATCCTGAAATAAAAGTTTAGTACTTTGGAATTTAAGGAAAGAAATCTGTTTACCAAAAACATGATCATACCTCTTCCAAGATGATCGTTAATTGTTTTGGATTTTTTGGGAGATTTTTGCCGACTGAAAAAACCACCTGATCCAAGGCAAGTGCAACGGCCGGCCCCGGAATAGCAGGCTCTTCGACCAATGGAGCGGCGACCAGCGGAGCCGTAATTGATTTAACCACGACCTCAGGGATTGGTCTAGTTTGGGGTGCCTGGTTGGTCGGAATCGGCTAATGCTCTGATGAGGCTTAGTCGACGAGAGCAAGAGAATAGACATTAGGAGCAGTCGTTGTCGTGGTCTGGCTGAAGATAACATGAATCTCTCATTCCTCTTTCTTCGCCAATTTCTTGACACATTTTGAGGGACGCGGAGCTTCACCTGCTGTCTCGGTTTCTTGGCGAGGTAGTTTCCCTGGCGGTGCTTGAGCAGCGGTCTTAGTTCCCTTCAAGGAAGAGACCAATTTTTTCTTGGCCGCAGCCGCGGCAATCACGTCTGCTTGTTTTAGCACTCGACCACCTGAGAAAGCAAAACTTATTAAGATCGAGTAGGTGTCTGGAAGTATAAAGGATAGGGTAGATATATACCTTAGGCGGTCTCTTTGGATTGAGGAGCATAAGTTTTTTTGGGTCGGTTGCCAAAAATCTTGTTAATAACGTTTTCGACCGAGGAGCCAAAAAAGTCCTGGTGTATGCTTCCCACCAGTCGCTAAAGCTATTAGTGCTGAGGGATTCAAGGACTGCTGGTCTAAGGAGAAATTTTCTGCACCATTCCTGAAACTCTTTCTCGGTATCTCTGCACTTCCTCTCTGAAGTACCGAATACGCGTCCTCGACTTAGGAGGGAGTGGGAAAAAAATAGAGGCACTGGGCAACCTTGGAGGTAAACGAGCTGTCGAGCGGTAAAATGAGGGTGGTAGACCTCCCAGCTTGCTTGACATTGGAAGCTTGATGGAGATTCGCGTCTTCACCTTCACTCCATGCTGATATTGGAAGCTTGATGGAAGAAGGATGTTCTTGACGACGACAGACTAAAAATTCGTCGTTAGAAAGAACATCTAGGCCGAATAAGTATTTGAAGACTTATTCGGCCTGGTGATGAGGCGTTGGTCGAAAGACCAACTGAAGGCCGAGCATTTCAGTAGATTGGAAAGCAGGGGTCTTCGACCGAAGTGTTGAAAAGTAAACTTGTAGCCAGAGTTGGAACACCCAGAGAGGTCCATTTTGGTGCGGGTTGATCTTGTTGAGGGTCACTTCGGCCAAGCAGCGCAGAAGGATGGCGATGATGGCTGGACTAAGTGCCAAGGTGTGACCGCTAGCTAGGGCCTCGGCCACCGGCATATTCTCGACCAAGCACTTATTTGATTTGGTACAACAGATAAACTTGTTATACTAGTAAAATAGGAATGCTTCATGCTCTCCCTTCTGTAGACTTGTCTCCCTTCGGCCAGCAAAATTGAGGATAAGAGTGTTGTAGTTGAGGAAGTTTTTGTGCAACTTCTGGACTTCTTCTTTTGAAGACTCTCGACCTTCTTGACTCAACGTCTCGACAGCTTGATCGTCGAAAAATGCCTTAAGGTCAAGATTCGACAGATACCTAGAGAGGGCAGAGTTGATTTTAAGACCAGAATGGGGATTCCAAGAATTGCTGAGATGTCAAATGAAGGACCATGGTGTTGGTGGCTGAACACCAAAAGCTCAAGGCTGCCACGAGAAGCTCTCTATCCATAGCGATTTCCATGGTCGAGAGCTTGATCGCATCATAAATGCCAAGAGCCTTCCATTCTTGGCCAAAGAACTTTTCCATTCGCACAACCCAAGCTGCCCAGGCTGTTGTGGTCGAGGGCTAGTTTCCTTGAGGTTTCGTCAGATCCCACTTTGACCATTAAAACCTTTGTAGCAAGGGAAGGCAATGATCCTGGAAGAGTTTGGTGATGGATGAGGGCACCTCGCCCTTGAAAAGTGGACCCAGGATTTGATAATTAGTGCTCGAATCACTCTCAAAGCGCACAGTCTTAATAGCGCTCTGATCGATGATGCCCTTATGTTTGCTACATTCATCAGAAAGTTTAAAGATGAAATTGTTGAAGGCCATTGTTAAGAACTCGAAGAAACTTCTGGATTTGGAGGCTTTTCTCTTCTGGGGAGCTTTGAAGGTTGCTTTGGGAGATTTGGAAGTGTTGAAAGCATAAAATTTGGAATAAAGAAGTTTAGGTATTCATAGGTCTTTAGGATGAAGATCAACAGTTTCAAATTAAGGGCAGATTCGATTGAGGTTATACGATCATGAGGGGTATTTAGGAAATCGAGGTGAAAAGGTCGAAAAACTCACAGATTAAGGGCTCGTGATAATATCGTGGCAGCAAGTTTAATGGGAAAGGACGATTCAGTGTCTACACGAACTCGGGTACTGAAAAGTTCGTGGATCGAGGATGCACGATTTCATTTTACGGCAAGATTGTGGCTACTTGACGGTTCAGTAAATCGCACGTTTTAGGCGTCATTATTGGGGGACAGTCAAGATTAAAGGCGCCACGTAGCGGAAGGTTTGGTAGATCGAGATCGTGCTATGGTGCTTCATAAATGTGCCTGGGAGAATAATTGTGAATGTTAGAATGCCATGGGTATGGTTTTGCTTCTTTAAGGTCGAGATTCGGCTAGGAACCCTAAGCCGAAGACCTCAGAAGCGAGGGGGCAATGTTTGGACCCAAAATATTATTTTGGGCCAAATTCAAAGATATGCTTGGTCGGCCTCGTTTTGTTGTTATGGGCCAGCCCAGTCACGAGTATTTAAATCCTTGTGCGAAAATGATTATTTCGGATAAGGATAAGATGGTCGACCTAGTTGGATGATAAGTCTTTGGATGCTAGGAGTTGAAGGTGAACTTGTTTCTGTTTTGGGATAGATTCAAAGTTCTAATTGAGTTGGGATTAGCCGAGACCTGATAAGATGGGTTTAAGAAATCCTAGTCCAAATAGAGTTCTAGTTCGGCTGAGAGTATGATTGTCACTATAAATACATGAGACTCTGCAACAAAAAAGCCCCTTCAAATCAACACACAACTGCCCTGCGCAAACTCGCTCTACACGAAACCTCTCAACAACCTTGAGAACTCTATTCGTACCCCCTTTCTCACCAACACATCTTCAGTCTGGAAGACAGCACTGTGAAGGCAGCCAGTGACATCTTCAGTTTGGAAAACAGCACTGTTGCCGTAAAATCAGCCGACCGAGAAGCATCTTCAGTTTGGAAAACAGCACTGCGTCAAGGTCGTTTGATTATCTATCCAAGTCTCGTTCGAGAGGGATTTTCGGATCCTTATCGGCAGGGGTCATCTCATTAGCCTTCTCGATGAAGTGAGGTGTTGCAGGTTACTGGGCTCGGCACGTTGAACGCCGAGTTGTTTTATGATTGGATACTCACGAGTGGGATTTAGAGTTCGGAATTCCGATGGCCGAACCACATTTACAATTAAGACACATATCTACTTTGAGTATCTGTTCCCCTATACCCTGGTGTCGATTCGGTGTGCTTATACCTTTACAAATATAATCACTATGACCGAATCCGACGCCGACGATCAATGAACTTCGCAAAGTTAGCAGCCTTGTCTTCAGGCTCTAGAACCCGAAGTCCGAGACGTGTTCCTTCCTCAGCCACAGTTGTAAGATCAAGACGTCAGCAGCGCGCTCAACGCCACAACAGCAAATTTTACTCACCGATCGAGCTCGGGCGTCGAGTTGGCACGCCCCGTACACAACCGAAGGATGTAGTTAGCTCATAGATTACCAGGTCTGCGCGCCACGTAGGCTTGGTAGTTTTTAGGGTCAACACTTCTATTTTACAAAATTTGTTTCATATTTTTTTGAAATTCTATTTTTTTTTTCCTATAACTTCCTAAGCCATTATACAACATTAAATTAAATTAAGTAAAATGAAACAACATTAAATAACATTGAAAGAGATTGAATTGAAATAGATTGAATTCAAAGTTGTGTGAATTATAGCCCAATATCCACCCTATTTATAGCAAAAGAAATTCAAATCCAAAGGCTAGCTGACGTCATGCTGATGTCACTTAGTTGTTGGATTTGAATTTAAGTTATAATTTTTAAATAATAAATTATGTTTGGCCCTCGGTTGGAGACAATTTTTTGTGACAGAGCTAAAACGAGCCTTTATGGCCCTCGGTTAGACATGGAGGCAAATATGGCCTTGTACTATTCATTAAAATATTAATTTCTTGGAGGACCAGAGAGCTAAAACGAGCCATCTGGCCAACCCTCGGTTAAAGATGGCCCAAGGAGCATATAGCAAAAATGCAGAAGATATTGCCCCCACTATCATCTATTAATAATAGAAATTTTGTCAACAAAAAAAAAACAGATTTCGTGCACTTTCATAAAGTAATAATAAAGACATAACTGAATAACTTCGGCTCTTCTAAGCTTACAAAGGAGCGAGCTGCATATGCAAAATCTGAAACACCATAATGGAGGCCATCGAAAACATAAGCTAAAGCATTCAAAGGCTGACTAGCACTGACAAACTGTGGAAAATTAAACATCATTACCTATGTTCAAGACATCTGCATTTGCATGAATCTAGACCAATATACCGCCAAACATAAATTTGAATACGTACCAATACCCCACATCTAACAATTGCTAATACTTCAGGATCGTTGGTGAACAACGTAGCTAGAGAACCAAAAGATACTCCCAAAATTACAGACAAGGAAATACCTGTGAACAATCCTATCTGAAAAAAAACATTGACGTAAATTTATCGTATTTGAAATCAAAAAACTAAATATGCAACGTAACAAAACTACACCACAGATAAGTCAATAAAACAAATACCTTTAACACAGAGTCGGCAACTTCTTTCACAATTTTGTATTCGCCTTTTGATAAGTAACTTGCAATCAGGGCCTGCAAATGGAGACATTTTAGCTTCATAACTTTGATGCCATATACAAAGACACAATTCTTTAAAAACTCCAACTCGAGAAGACAAATATCAGTGAATTTTAGTGAAACTATACGTAGGCTTCACTTGTTGATTCAATAATGGAAACAAGTAGATACAGACTACGACGATAAAAAGAGCGAGTCCATACCTGACCAGATGCAGCCATTGCATCAGTTAAAAGGGATACAGCCAACCATACTTGAATACATATCTGATGAGCAGCCATAGCTACTGGACCTTGACGAGCCGCCATTGATGTTCCCAATGTCAAGGTCGTAAGACAAGCAATAGTTCGTCCAAGAAGAAAGCCACCTACAACATCGCAGAGTTGTTACCAAAAGCGATTAGGTAACAAACTTTGAATATGAAGACGAGAGAATTATCGCTGGGGTAATGAAAGAAGCTTAACAACCAACACAAAGACAAAAGAAACATTAATATACACTGCCCGCGATACATGTGCATTGAATCGGAAGATAAAGTGAATTACTATGATAGTCACGAAAATCAACGAATCAGAGAGCTGGAAGAAAGCTTTATATATTCAGATAGATGAGAGAGTAAAACGTTCAATAAAAGGAAATAAAACTTACCGGATTTAAGGTATCCACCAAATTGTAGTTATCCAATCTTCGGAGGCAATAGTATAGCTCTCTTATTTAGAAACCAGATCATTAAAAAGGTGACAGTGTATCTGAAAAACAGAAATTCCATAAAGTTGATTTTCTAATTACAGATAAAAAAAAAAGGGTAATATTTATAGAAAATCTATTGAAAATCACATACTGAGATATAACAGTGGAAATGGCTGCACCAGTTGCACCCAAACGAAAATAATAAATAAGGAGGGGCAACAAAAACACAACTAACGAATTACCAATACCTGCACGAATAACAATACATCAATTAACTCTAAGGACCACTCAAGCTTGACTAAAAACAAATGGAAATCAACAAGTTGGAGACATGACTATAAATACACTGTGCAAGAATAATAGACCAATTCTATGTGTGTGTTATATGGGTGTTGTGTGCGACAAGAGAGGATTTCTACGCTCCTTAGACTACTTCCATCCGTTCTGCCATTGCTCAAACAATGGCAGCCCAACGACAGTTATTATTCAAGCGGGCGATAGGAAAGAACGCAAAACTTTCATTCTCACGACCTACGGCTCTCTGACGGCGCCGGAACTTCATCCGTGCAGAACGGAGGCAAGCAAAAGAAAAGTGGGGTACGACCTAGGATCTCTCGGCTGTGTGGGATTATTCTGTCGGCAAGAAGACGATTTCTGGAGTATGCTGTGATAAATCATGTCAAATCTGTTTGAGGGTCCTAGGGCAAACTCTTGTCCATGGGCTTTTGCCATGGTTTCAGATTCCGCTCCTTTTCCCCGAAATTCGAATCCATCATCTATGAAGGCCAGGACCTTTGCATCAATTGTCTCGAATTCTACTGAGCGTGTTAGCATGAATCAACTCCCAATTCCTATCATACGCGGCGACCAAATTTTCGTTAAAATTAGCGAAGATTTGTACCAACAACAATTGCAATCCTTCCATACCAATTTAATTGGTCGTTTATTGTTGCGCAAGGGCGCAGCCCCTTTAAAGACTGCAGAGCTCAAATCATCCCTCGAGGCTCTATGGAGGCCAGTCGCGCCATGGCTTCTCGTCCCGCTCGGGAAGGGTTATTTTGATATCCATTTCAATACTGAAGATGACAAGAGGAGGATATGGGGAGGTGGAACTTGCACGTTACCGAATGGAATTTTTCGTTTATCGGAATGGCAACAAGATTTTAATCCAAACGACATTGCACCTCCTACACATGCTCAAGTTTGGATTCGAATATATGGGCTTAGCCAGGATTATTGGCATCCACGCCACCTTCTTGAAATTGCAAGGGGAGTGGGTACTCCTTTGCAACTTGATAAGGCAACGAAGGAGCGCCAGTTTGGATATTATGCTCGTGCTTTGGTTGATGTGGACCTAGCTGTTGACCTCCCCTCCTCCATCATGGTGGAGCGTCAGGGTCATAGTTTTCCCATTGATATAGTTTATGAAAAATTGCCTGACAAATGTAACCATTGTGGAATCTTGGGACATACCGTTGATCGTTGCCGTCACCTTAAGAAGAAAAATATGGCAATGGATTCCCAACTTTCTCTAGCGGCAGGACGAAAGGTACAAAGCAAAACAGATTATCGGGTTGTTCAAGACCCCAAAAGAAATGAATGTGTTAATCTGATAGTTGTTGATAAGATGCAACCTATTGAAGAGGTAATCCATTCATCTTCTCCAATGGAGTTGAACTCTCCTCTTGTTCAGCAACCGGACAATCAACTCGCAGGTATAGCAAATGAAATAATTGAATCAGCGGCCAATGAGATCATCAATTTAGTGGCTGATTTAGTGGTGAGTGAGCCAATGGAAGTGACTAAGCCAACTGTAGGTGCTTTGGTTAGTAAGCCAACTGGAAAAGCATTGCAGAATGAGCAACAAAAAAATGTAGTTGGGGATGACTCGGAGTCTGATGAGTCTATCACCCCTCCTTCTCAACGTTTTGAAGTTAATTATGGCAATTTGGGTACTAATGTTGGTCAGCTTGTGTGCCCGCATTCCTATCCTAATTCTTCCGATCTTCAAGAAGGTGCTAAAATTTGTGATATTGTTAATGAAGATGGAATGACTTTAGTTCTTTCAAAATCCCAAAAAGTAAAGATGAGGAAAAAGATTAGAGATGGGAATATTTCTAAAGAAGTCAGGGAACCATATCCAAAATGCTCTAGGGTTCCCACAGAACGACTTGATTTATGAAGATTATTTTTTGGAATACCCGAGGAATGGGGAATGCTCCCACGAAACGGGTTCTAAGAAGAATGGTTCAACGTCATCGTCCATATTTAATCGGTATTTCTGAACCTTTTATTCAACTAAATTCTATTAAATTGTCTTTTTGGCAATCTTTACGTTTGTTTCCAGTTGCGGTTAATGATAGGGGTGACCTACAACCAAATATTTGGTTGCTTTGTGATCAAACCATCCAACCTTCTATTTTATTAGCAACCGCTCAACAAATCACTATTTCTTGTACCTTGGATTCTATCAGTTGTGTTATCACTTGGGTTTATGCAAAAACGACAATTATTGAAAGGCGTCAGTTGTGGGAAGACATGCGTTTTATCAATTCCTCTTTTGTTAATGGTCCATGGCTCGTTCTAGGGGATTTTAATTGTGTTTTAGGCGCTCATGAAAAAAGGGGTGGGGTTTTACCCAAGACTACTTCTTGTTCTGATTTTCAAGAGATGTCTTCAGCTTGTGGCTTGCTTCATTTACCCACAAAAGGATTGCCATACACTTGGACGAATAGAAGAGGAATAAAAAATCAAGTGGAAATGAGATTGGACCGTTGCCTTGGTAACTTTCAGTGGATTGATGTGTGGTCTTTGTTGGAATGTTCCACTTTATCCCGTATATCTTCTGATCATTGTCCTCTTCTTGTTTCTTTCTCAAAATTAACAATCACTCCAAAGGCTCCGTTTCGGTTTCATAGTATGTGGTTGGATCATCATGATTTTTTTTTCCTAGTTGATAATGTTTGGAAGTCTTCTAATTTTTATGGTTGTCCAATGTATGTGCTTGGTGCCAAGCTTCGTGTGCTTAAGTCTCGCATAAAAGTTTGGAACAAGCCGGTTTTCGGGGATGTTAATATGAAAGTTGATAGAGCTTTTGATGCTTTGGATGAAATTCAAAAGGAAAGTTCCAGCTTGGGTCCTTCAGAAGAAAGGTTTACAAAGGAAGATAATGCTTCTTTATGCCTGCAAAAGGCACTTATTGCACAGGAAAAATTTTACCGTGACAAGTCTCGCATTAAATGACTTTCTGAAGGGGATAATAATGCCTCTTTTTTTCATTCCATGATTAAAATCAGGAAACTTTATCAGTCACTGGCAGTTATGAGAGATGGTAATAGGGTTCTTGATAATCAGATGGATATTAGTCAGCATGTTGTTACCTATTTTCAAGATTTTTTTCTGCAGATAGTTCTGTGACTGACACTGGTTTGGTTGCTCGCACTATTCCCAATGTAGTCACTACAACGGAAAATGAGTCTTTGTTAGCAATTCCAACTCCTGATGAAATTTTTGAAACTTTAAAGTCTATGGACCATTCTAGTTCCCCAGGTCCAAATGGTTTTGGCGGGTCTTTCTATTTTAGGTGTTGGTCCATTGTGGGTAATGACGTGGTTCAAGCAGTGCAAAAAATTTTCTCCCAAGTGAATATTCTACCTCACTTCAATTCTAACTTAATGATTTTAATTCCAAAGGTAGAGGGAGGGAATTCGGTGAATCATCTTCGTCCTATTGCGTTGGCTAATTTTTCATTTAAAATTATCACTAAGATTTTAGCAGATCGTTTAAGCCCTATTGCTGCTCGTATTGTCTCCCCCCAGCAGAATGCTTTTACAAAAGGACGATCTATTGTGGATCCCATCATTCTCACTTCTGAATGCATGAACCTCCTTGATAGATGTTGTAAGGGTGGGAATATTGCAATCAAGTTTGATATTCGAAAGGCGCTTGACACTTTGGATTGGGGTTTTCTTCTTCGGGTTTTGGATGCTTTTGGTTTTTCAGCAAGTTTTGTAGATTGGATTCGTTCTATTCTAACTTCGGCTCATCTTTGTGTCCTTATTAATGGTTCAGTTGAAGGTTTTTTCACATGTTCTCGTGGTGTTCGTCAAGGGGATCCCTTGTCTCCTATTCTCTTTTGTCTAGCTGAGGAGGTTTTTAGCAGGGGTGTAACAAAGATGGTGGAAGATGATCTAATTGACACTTTTTCAGTTCCCATGGGTATTGCTCCACCATCTCATGTTCTTTTTGCAGATGATATTATGGTTTTCATGCGTGGAACTAAGCGATCTATGCGTAACCTAATGCGTTTTGTAGAGGAGTACAGCTTAAATTCTGGGCAATGCATAAATAAATTAAAATCTTTAGTTTTTCTTGGGAAATATGCAAGCAGTCGACATGCGATTATTCAAAAGGTTCTTGTGTAAGTCGGGGAAATCTGCCTTTTGCTTATCTAGGTGTCCCTATCTTTCAGGATCGTCCGAAAAGGATCTATTTTCAAGCCATTACTGATAAGATTCGTTGCAAGTTGACGGCTTGGAAAGGTTCTTTGCTTTCGCAAGCAGGGAGACTCCAACTTATTAATTCAGTAATTCAAGGAATCTTGGTTTATAGTTTTCAAATTTATGCTTGGCATGCTAATTTGCTACGTGAGGTTCAAGGGTGGATCAGAAATTTCTTTTGGTCTGGTAATCCATTAAAACGAGGTATGCCTCTAATAGCTTGGAGTTCTTGTTGTAAGTTGAAGGAAGAGGGTGGTTTGGGTAACCGAGATCTCTTTGAATCCAACCATTCTCTCCTTCTTAAAAGATGCTGGGATGTAATTTCTTCTTCCTCACCGGCTTCGGATTGGTTACGTAACAGATTTCTTAAAGACAACTTTCATTTTCTAAAGTCTTATAAAAAGTCTTCCGTTTGGTTGGGGCTTAAACAATTATGGCCCTCCTTCTATAGTTCCCTTCAATGGAGTGTTGGTGACGGCTGTAAGATTTCTTTTTTGTATGACAACTGGCTTGGAACCCCTTTGCTCTCTAATATTGGTGAGGTTGGCATAATTCCTTTGAATTCTAAGGTAAAAGATTTTATTCAGGATGCAAAATGGTATCTTCCCATTGTCTTTACTTCTTCTTTTCCTCATCTTTCGGAGAAGATTATGAAGACTCCATTGCCAATTACGCACATGGATGATGGGGGTGGGGCAGATAAAATCCCCTTATAACCAAAAAAAAAAAAAAATCAAATGAAGTAACCGCACATGCACAAGACCTGGAAACTTGTATGGTAAGACAAGGAAGACAAACAAATCAGTATGAGAAGTAATTTAGATCAGGTAACCTACTGATGATATGCCCATCATATTTAGAAACAACCCTAATCCCAAAGACAGGGCCACGGCCTCAAAGGTTCCAATCCCAACTGCTAACGATAAAGCTGTAGACACTGAAGATAGCTGCTTTCTCTCAACGACTCCATCAACAGGTTTGGTTTTACCATTAGTATTGCCGTCTAGATAAACATTTTCTGTAAGAAAATCAGCCAAAATCAGATTCCCAAACAAAAAAGGTTTAAGTAATCTCTGCTCTAATTTAGACATAAAGACAGACCAAATATCTGTACAACAAAGATGACCAGGGAAGTAAAACAAAAGTCAGAACCTTTACGTTCACTCTTAGCAAGGTCTTCAGCAACAAAAGATGTAGCAACACTGAGGAGAAGGATATTAAATATCTTTGAGATATAATTAAAGATGTTCATTGAAATACCAGCTGAAGCCAATTCCACGGAACCTATGGAAAAACAAAAATAAAATAAATAAAGAGCTCCAAATTCAAATCAATTATACAGTTATCAGTCATTGAACACGTTTAAAGGAGTGAAACAAACCCAAATTGCCAATGTATGCAGTCTCCATTAGTTGTGCTAATGGATCAATGGCCTGACCCAGAATTGCAGGTAAAGAAAGCATCAATAGCTCGCGTTTGACATCTGGAGAATATGTTTCACTGGTAGCGAAGTTCATACTCCCCATCAACTAAAAACTAAGAGTAATAATAACAATTTCAGAGACTCGCTGAAATAGACAATTCCCGAAAGCTATTGACAGTAATATTTCTCATATAAGCTTCATAATCAAAATTAAGTGAATAAAAACAAAATTAGCTTGCTTGCAATTATAAACCAAACCACATAGGAAGGGAGGGACTAGAAGATGAAGGGATTGGAGGCTTCCATCAATAGTAGAAAAAATTATCTAAAGCTATCATGCTTAGTCACCAGCTGTAAGAGCAACCATACAAACTCTATAACAAACTAGCCAAGAACATAAGATTTAACCAACTAAATCACAATGATCACCCCAAATATATTCTGTATATGCAAATATTGAAGTAATATCTGCAACACATACCTGCAGACTGTTTGACGAAGTCTTTCCCATGTGTACATGCCATTAGGTCATGACTAAGTTCAACTCACATTCCAAACAGTCTCCTGGACAGTTGCAACCCGCTAGAATGCCCTCTCAGATTCCTGATGAAATTGAGGTTCCACCATAAAAACAATTGGCAATATGGGGAGTAGCCTAAGACCATATAAGCACATAGCAAATCTTTTCCCTCACCGATGTGGGACAACTCTCAACACGCCCTCGCATGTGTGGCGGATTTTCAAGCCTACACGTGAACAACAACTGGGCGACGTGGAGCGCGTGTGGCCGTTTGGCTTCACACGAGAACAACCTGCTCTGATACCATGATGAAATTGAGGTTCCACCATAAAACCAATTGGCAATATGGGGAGTAGCCCAAGACCATATAAGCACATAGCAAATCTTATCCCTCACCGATATGGGACAACTCTCAACAATTCCAAACCCCGAACTCTAAGCTTCAGATCACCTTGCTCCAATCTTTGTATAATTTCAGCAAGCTTTTCAACTCTGTCAGCCTCTCTAAATAAGTTATAGAACGCATGAGACTGCCTGTCCCATTTATTTCTGAGATATGAAATTGATTTGAAAAGCTATTGTGTTTCTAAGTTTAACAGAGACATGTTCATGGATGAAGAAGCCATGGACGAATCTACACACAACCTTCTCCTCTCTGCAAAACTCAATGCTCTCCAAGTTATAGGTAATTGGAACAATAACAGCATGTCTTGTGAGAGCAGAGGCTTGTGGTTTTTATACTACAAAATCTGGATTACCCTATAATAATCCTACAAGGAATATAAGACCAAATCCTTCTACGAGTTCTATTCTTAAGCTTATCAACACATAGTTTCAATCCAAACCAAAGTCGAATTAACTCTCATAAACATATTAAGACTTCTTTATAGCAATCTGAGACAACAAGGATTATTACCAAACCGTATGAATCACACTCATACTCTAACACCAGCCACTCTACAAACTCATAATTTATTTTTTTTCAAACGATAAGTTTCTAACAAATTTGAAAAGAAACGTATGAATCTCGTTGCAAGTAAAATGCCCAATTCAACTTAGACAGATCACTACCAAGCACTTTAGAGAAAAGCAACATGCAACTCCATTAACGCGCCTATTTTATGTTCAATTTTAAGAAGAATTATATAAGACTACAAAAGTAAGAGCATCAATCAAGAAAGAAAAAACAGTTACACAACAATAAAAGCAGCATGTCAAGAAACTAAAGCAACCAAAAATTTAAACATAACAAGGTAATGTAGGCTATAAGGTCTTACAGGTCACCACTCCCTACACTTATGAGAGCTTCCTCTTCCTCCAAACCCAACTTTCCTTCCACCTCAGAGGATCCCACACCCAAATCCGAACTCAATTGATTAGCCACCACCGAGAAACAGGGTCTGCGGCGTGTCACTAGCTGCGTGCACAGTGTTCTTCGTGTAGCATACAGATTACATCCCCCCACAGCATAGGCATTGCTCAAATCCTTCCTACCACTTCTTGCTACAATATTACAATCTCCCCTTCTATACAATGAATTAAACAACCTGGACTTTCGAGTTATCGGGTTGCGGTCACTGGCTCTGGCGGTTAATCCATTAGAAAAAGCGCCACTTCTGAACTGGGCAGTTAATCCTCGATTAGATTGAGGAGATCACTCTACCGGGTGGTGGTGGATATGGTATAACCGTCTAAATGAATATTTGAAAAGTCAGGGTTATGTGAACAATGAACTATGCCCATGTGTATTCATTAAGAAGTCACATTCCGGATTTGCGATCGTTGCAGTTTATGTCGACGACATGAACCTCACCGGAACTGCTGCAGAGCTTGAGGAAATAACCGCGCACTTAAGATCAGAATTTAAGATGAAAGATCTTGGGAAAACTCGATATTGTCTCGACCTGGAGATCGAGCATTGTTTGGATGGAATCCTAGTACATCAATCGAACTACACCCAAAAGGTGGTACAACATTTTAATGAGGATAAAGCGAAGCCTTCGAGTCCTCCTATGGTCGTTCAGACTCTAGATGCTAAATGAGATCCCTTCCGTCTGAATGAGGATGAGGAAGAGATTTTGGAGCATGAAGTTCCATACGTAAGTGCAATTGGTGCTTTATTGTACTTGGCTCAATGCAATAGACCCGACATCTCCTTCGTTGTTAATCTTTGGCTAGATACAGTAATGCCCCTACACGCAGACACTGGAATGGTGTTAAAGACATTTTCCGCTACCTCAAGGATACGACAGATTTAGGCTTGTTCTACACCCACAAATCCTTGAGAAGAGTCGTTGCCCCCTCGGTCCTCGAGTTGATTCACGCCTCACTGGTTCTGCAGATGCTAGCTATATGTATGACTCACATAAGGCACGTTCTCAAACGGGTTATGTCTTTACCGTTGGAGAGACCGCTATATCTTGGAGGTTTACCAAGCAAATGCTAGTTGCGATTTCTTTGAACCATGTTGAGATTCTCGCCCTGCATAAAGCCACGCGAGAGTGCTTTTGGTTGAGAGCAGTCATGGAACATATTCGAAGCACTAATGGTCTTGCTCCCGTCATTGACTTTCCTACAACGATCTTTGAAGACAATGCAACATGTATCGAGCAATTAAAGAATGGATACATCAAGAGAGACAACACCAAGCACATTGCGCCGAAGTTTTTTTATTCTCACCAGCAATAATAGTATTAGAACATTGAAGTCAAGCAAATCCGTTCCAGGACAACCTGGCCGATCTCTTCACGAAGTCATTGCTCAATTCTACTTTTCAGAAGCTCATCCAAGGAATCGGTATGCATAAATTATCTGAGTTGAATTGCTTGTAGTTATCTTATTTGGAAGTTATGTCTAACTCAGGGGGAGTATCCTAAAGCATGCTCACTTGATCTTAATGTACTCTTTTTCCTATAATTAGGAGCATTTTTCCCACAGGGTTTTTGCTACCTAACAAGGTTTTGATGAGGCACCCATCCTAGGATGATCATACTCTGTTGACTTCACTATTTTCGTCCTATTTGATGTTTGTTTTAGACATTATGCATACTTCTCACTTTTCTCCTTAGTCTATGGGTTTTCCCCATGCTTTGGGTTTTACCATAGCGAGGTTTTGTGAGTTTTACTACCAATGCATACTTACTTTCTTATGTCTGAGACTCACATTCACCCGTTGTGTCAACGACTTCATCAACTGTTCTACCTTATATGCTGAAGATCTGATGCGACGTTTTGTTTGAATATTTACACACTCATGAGGGAGTGTTGCAGTCCTATCGGATTAGGAATCACTACTACAAAAGAGACTTATAGTGTCAGTGAGTGGTGTCGATTTAATATCATGTAGTGGCGCATAAGATAGTTGCGACACTAATCGAACATGACGTCGGCTTTACTGTCGCTTATAAGCGTCATAAAATATTTACGTCGCTTTTAAACCGACGCCAAGATTTAACGTCGCTTATAAGTGACGTGTATTTTAATAATTTTAAACACTGACGTCGCTTTAAACAACACAGTGTCGCTTTTAAGCGACATAAATTAATGGTGTCGCTTATAAGTGACACCAATTATTATGTTTAAAAATATTTTAAAGTAATGGTGTCGCTTTAAAGCGACATAAATTTTATTTTTAAAATATTTTTAAATATTTGAAATCATACGTCGGTTTAGAGCGACATAGAGTTTATTTTTTAAAATATTTTGAAAC
>JADOBS010303758.1:0-23969 GCA_015708375.1 Cydonia oblonga | reverse complement strand
TAGATACTATCTGTGTTTAATTTTAAATAAAAAAATCAAATAATTTATGACCGCATGATTCACGATGAATAGTTAAGATGTGAAATTTTTATGATCCCTACAAAGTGGATATGGATAGGATCCAATTCCAAAAGGAATTACAAAGAAGGGATAACATTACAATATCAGTTGTGCTTATTCTTTTTGAACGGTTTCATAATGTTCTTCATGAATTTTTGTGGAAGATGATTCAGTTTTTGTGGACATAATTTAAAAGAGAAACGAATCTAAATATGCAAATTATCAAAACTTAATCATTGCATTACGATATGATCCATATTTTTTCTCGAATGAGGATTCTCTTTGTAAGGATTTCAGAATCTTTCAATTGTATTCGTTCATCGTATATAGTGCAGTCATAAATTATTATAAATTATAAGTAATACTTGACTAAAACTAATAAATTATTATAAATTATAAGTAATACTTGACTAAAACTAACTGCACAATGTACTATAAACAGATACGATTAAAAAATTTCTAAGATTTTCACAAAGAGAATCCAAATATAATCCCCGTTCCTATTTTTCGATTCAGACAAAAAATTAACATGTCGATAGACGCGCCATCGAAACGTTGTCAAGCACTTGATTTATCTTAAAAAATAAGTTATGGGTACCCATAAGCAATCGATGCGTATGGGACTGAACTGTTGACAGTAATGTTTTATTGACATTGAATGGTACACACTACACACAAGATTCAATTGAGATGGTGACGAAATTTCCACTCACCCAACTTGTAAAATAAAGTAATGTATTGTATTAAAGGTACAGTTAAAGTCAAGAAATGGGCAAATAATAATTCGCAATCATCCCCCTTACGAAGCTGACGTCGGCGATTTTACTGGCAAAAAGCTAACCCAAATAATTCATATTCTGATGGATGACTTGATATTAAATTAAAGAAAAACCTGTTAACATCGAGAAAAAGGGGAATAATAGTTTATCATAGTTTTATTTTAATTAAAATCGAGATTTTTTATAATAAAAATTAATAATTAATAGATTGGACATGCAGTAATTATCAAGTTGAAGTATCGGTGTGGTGGATAGACAACCGTGGCTTGCCATCAGTTGTTCATTTGACAAAAAAAGGAAAAAAAAAACTTCATATCCATTTTTACTTCCTACAAACTTTTTTATTAATTTATATTTTTTAATTTTTTTATTCATTCGATTTGATGATAAAAAATTAATATAATTGTGTTAGAGATAAAAAATGATGCGTTGATAGCACCAGGCTTTTCTTTTACTTGGTTCCTTGAACACGGGTTTTTAGAGTCAAATAATAAATCGCAATCATGTCCCATACGAAACTGACGTCGGCTCGTTTATTAGCAAAAAGCCAACTCAAATAATTCATCTTGTGATGGATGACTTAATATTAAATTAAAGAAGTTACTTAGTATATAGTATGTATTCATCTTTACTTGAAAGTGAAGAGTCTTATATTTGATTCTCGCTAAAGGTAAATTTAAACCATATTATTGCTAGTTCATTATAAAGCTTAACCTACTCTCTCATGTAAATACTATTGTTTCTTAAAAAAAATATTAAATTAAAGAAAAACTTGTTACAACTTAGCTTTTTTTCTTTTGGATGACGTTAACTACACACCTATTTTTACTTTCTACACACATTTTTATTAATTTACATCTTTTGATTTTATTCTATTCAATCGATCCAACGACTGAAAATTAATACAGGTGTGTAGGAGATACACAACTTTTTATTAATTTACATCTTTTGATTTTCTCTATTCATTCAATCCGATGGTCAAAAATTAATATAAGTATGTAAGAGATAAAAAATGATGTGTTGATAACACCAACCTTTTATTTTACTTGTTCCTTGAACATTGGTTTTTAGAGTCAAACAATGTCGTCTTAGACAAAAAAAATAAATGTTTGAACAGATAATTGGAAGAAATGGATGTCAACTATCAAATTTTGTCCAAATTGAAGGCAGCGAGAAGAAAACTTCTCCCTTCCACACCGCACAGTAGGATATCAACACCTTATAACTAATCTATCTAATTCCATCAACTCTGTCAAAATTTAAAGTTCTTCAACATGGATATCCAATCAAATCCAACCTTAGGCACCAAACGCGACGAAACGGAACATATGCTCGCCATGGTCCTATGGTTAAAGTAAAGAAAACAGAGCTTGGTTTTCTCTATCCTTCTCTTTCAAGGCTTACCTTGTATTGCAAAGAAACTGAAATAAAAGTAGTAATTTGGGTTACTTACAATGAAATGAACATTCTGTTCAAAAGTTACAACATAAACATTTACATGAGAAAAGTAAACATACGATAACAGAAACACATTTGGGACCTGCACCGGGGTGAGCGTGGTTCTTGCCCGGCACAGACTAGGCCGCGTGGTCCGACGAGGAACGATAAATCTCATTAGCATAAGCTGAGGATACATAAACTGCATTGTAAAGTGAACTATGGCTTCGGCCGTAAAACAAGTATACCAATGCTCCTATGGCAAACCATACAGAGACGCGAATCCATGTGGCAGCTCTACGAGTATGAAACATGTCATCAGTTGTGAATATAGTGTATTTCGAAAGTCATGGATCAATGTATTCAGATTCTGGTTTTGGATTTGGATACGAATTTGCTTATTTGCGGGTGTGTTACGATGTGAAGGGAGGACTCACCCGAGACCAATTAGTAAGTAGGTGTTTATGAGAATGCAAGCAGCAGGCAAAAATGGAACAAATGGACAACTGAAACCTGCAGAGAGAAACAAACGGTTGTGGAGTCGTAAAAATGATTTGCTTCAACTTTCGAGAATGAAGTCCACTCCAAACACAAGCAGGAAACAAGGAGATGAAAATTCGAGAGAACCGAGGTTTCTGGATGAACCCATCAACATTGAGTAATGCCAATCAATCTCAGCAATATTTATAGGATAGATATTAACTGTACCTCCAGTGTGTCCAAAGCTATGCCTTGTATCATCTTGATCAATACAGGTCAGCACAATTAAGCAGCACAGCAATAGAACGCCAGACACTCCGCACACTGTGAAGCGAAGAATGCTGGCACAGTAAACAAGTTGGGAACATTAAACTAAAATCCGATGGAATTGTTAGATATATATGTCTGAATCTCTGATCTCATCTCTTTCGACATATGATTTACAAAGACAAAACTGCATATGTTTCTAATGGAATATACCTAAATCTTAGACTACCTAGATAGATCTTAATAGGACGTTGTTCAAATTTTAATAGCTCCAATATCATTTTATACAACGACGAGCCCAAATATCTAAAGCTGTTAAGGAACGGGCCAACAATGTCCATCAAGCAAACATAAGCGTCATCTTAAAAATTTAACAGCCTATCATGAGTTGAAATTCTAGTCAAAGTACAAAAGGCCAGCCATTAATCAAACATCAACCTGCGTAAAATGTAATTTAAAACACGACAAACCTGGAAACGCCTTTAGCTGAAGCTGCAAATGCAAAGATAAAAGTCCCTATACAGAGAAAGGCTATGGCCCAGGCAGCAATCTTCCGCCTTTTTTGTTCATTTCGATTGTCTGTGTGATTATTTGTAGTCAAAAGAGGAACATCATATAACAATTGTCTAGGATAGAACCTTAGTCAATCCAAATTGTAACCATCTTCATTTAACATGGGATGTGGCCCTAGTGGCTAGTGGAACCAAGACCATCCTAACTTTAAGCAAAATTGACACGGTTTGGATGTTTTCTAAAGTAGTTTTCTGTAATTTTAATTTCTTCAACCATATCGTCATAGTTAGGTTTCGTTTACAATCAAGGTAAAATTAAAGAATCCGTCAATCAGTTAGACTGAAATATCATGCACCTCAGTTGCATGTGGGACATAAGGCAGGGACCTTTGGAAGCCAAAACTAACTATAGTGATCTCATTGAAAAAGTATTTCCTCAAACTGATTGACGGATTCTTGCAATTATCCTTGATTGTAAAGTTGTAAACAAAACTTAACTATAAGGACCAAATTGAAAAGAAAAGAAAAAAACACCAGAGAGATCTAATTGAAAAAAATACCCTAACCAGAGGGATTGGTCATTTCCCCTATTTTTAATCCTCCATGTTCAGTGAGATTCTGCTTATTCCAAAACACAAGCATCATGAGTTCGGTACATTCAGTGCATAATCTGCTTTCCCATACTACAAATCACGTGAGATACTATTACCTTGTGATAAGCCTTTCTGAATCAGAGGATAGCCAAGTGATGCCTCCCCTATTTCATGTAAATATTGACTATCATCCTTAGAGGAGTCAGCAGGAAGTGGAGGGTTTTCGCTGTCACTTTCCTGAATATTACGACCAGATTGCAATGATGCTGACGTAATGGACTCTTTAAGTGCTGATGAAAGTGGCACTTCATCTGGTGGCACATATCGTAGTATCAAAACTGAAAGTGCAGCAGTTGTAAATGCAAATAGTGTACCAACGCTAACCTGTACCCACATAATAAACACTTATGAGGATGAAAACGCGAAAACGACAAAGATTCATCTCCCTAGAGAATAACAAATTATAAAAATGTGCTCAGCTCTCATCTCCAGTCAAAAAACTTTAGTTAACTTACCATCCCTGCCAATTGGGAAACGTCCATAAAGAATGCCAGAACTGCGGCAAAAATACCAGTTGTTACAGTGCTCTTCACAGGAACTTGGGATTTTTTATTAATGTCTGAAAAGAATGATGGTAACAATCCATCTCTAGCCATTGCCATCAGGATCCGTGGCTGTAAAATAAAACAAACCGAGAGATCTCGGATTACCAGGTGGAATAAACCTCTGATTCATGATAATGCAGAGAACAAAGTGCCTCCAAATAAATGGAAATTAAGGTGAGGCAAGCTCCTAAATTTGAACTGGCAACCTAAATACTTTTTAGATACAAGGAAGAGTGCCTTGTAGTCCTGTCTCGGTATGGGAATGCAAGCAAAAAGACTTTCAAACAGCAAATTCTTTTGGCATTGACACAAAATCCTCAGGAACATCTATATAAAACTGTAAGGAAAGTTCGACGGAACCAACCAAAATATAACTGAAAAAGCAGTAGTAAATGCAAAAACTTCCTAAAAGTGCTGTCTGCATTAGTAAAACTCCATTATAAAGAGATTTTTAACTATGCTAAATTAAAAAAGAAGGTACCACTGACACACCTGAGCAAGAAGCGAACCCAACAAACTTGCAGAAAGAGCAGTAACTGCTCCCGTTGTTATAATATACCTGCAATCCATACACATGAATCTTAAAACAAATACTTTTAAATGGAAGGCACTCAAAGTCCTAGTGAACGGAGTACCAGATACAAGAAGAAAATATGCTTACACTGCCCATTCCACCCCATAGCTTGCAAATACTGAGGAAATGGGAGTATCTGGATCTAAGTCGTAGTATGGTACTAAGCCGGTGACTACAAAAGATACAAACATGTACAAGATGCAACATATAAACAATGCTATTCCAATACCGAGGGGCAAATCTCGTTGAGGATTCCTCACCTGCCATAAAAAATATTCTCTTAAATTCTTGAAGAACAACACAACAATAACATTATATAAAAAATTTGACTTGACATCTGATACAGCAGAACGACTTTGAAAGAGATGTGCAAACCATTCATTATGAAATTTTGCTCGAATCCTTAATGGATGAGTGCCAGCAACCAATAACTTTTATTGAAAACCGAAACTTACCAGCATACATAAGTGTTCATTAAGTGACTCATCTGGTCAATTTTGAGATTCTTTGCTAAATTTCCATGCTTCTATTATAGTAAAATTTTATATTACCAGATATCATTTAATCCTCTGCCACATGGTGGTTTCTAAATAGTAGCTGCCTTTTGTAGACACTTCCATTTTGCCCAAAAGAAACCTTTGACAATCTAGTGATGCTTTTATTTACAACTAATCATCCAAAAAATAAAATAAACATTTCCAGCACAACCTAACTGCATATGAATATTTCCAGCAGGCTCCATATTCATCACACAACACAAATAAACTACTACAAAAAAATTCTTACCTCCTCAACTGTGCTAGTAACTGAATCAAAACCAATGTAAGAAAAGAAGACCACAGCAGAACCAGCAAACATCCCATTTATTCCAAAGGGAAAGTACCTAAAAAGTTAAAGTGCCATATGAGAAAGTAATTTCATGAGATTAATATATAAGAAAGTGAAGACAAAGCATTACCCGCTAGAAAGTTCATATCCAACCCATCCATTTTTTAAACCCAAATAGCCACCGGCTATCATGATGAATAGCATGACAGAAACATTTACTGACGTAACAATCATTTGTACCAATGAACTCTGAGAAATCAGGTCGTTTGCTTTAGTAAGAAATGCAAAGGAAAAGAAAATTTGAATGGATGAAAAAGATTACAATGATACTTTTGGGAAAAAGATTACCTCCTTTATCCCTGTGCACAAGAGAAAAGTGACAATAAGAACTAACACTGCTGCACATGGATCAACCACAATACCAAGCCCGGGGATGGTATGACGGGCCAAGAATGAAGGTAACTTATCCAAGCCTCCAAAAAACAAGGCCTGATTTCAAAAGTAAAAAACAGAAGAACCATATGGTATCTATTAACATTGGGGACCTCCCACATTGTTTGCCAGAAAAACTACTCAAATTGAACAGACAAATTACTTCGAAACATATGATAATTTGTAATAAACACCATGAATTAAAAGAGATACAGACTTCTCTGCTGCTTGAGTATACCATTATCCTCCTTTGTTCTATAGTAAATTTTTTTTAAATTTTTACTGACACTCTCTCACTCATATATGGAAAGATATCATCAGGTTATTTTAAGTCAATTTACACATGTTGTAACTCACACGAAAGTTAACTTCTGTTCCAATTGTTCTAAAACCAATTCATTTTAAGTGAAAAACTTTCAGAACTAAAAGCATCTGAGGAAGTCTGCTAGACCTTCAAGGCTGAGGATGACATCGTTTTCAACAAAAGAACAATTGATAATACACAGAAGAAGAAATTTTGAGCAGCAGATGCCAGTATAAATAACTCAAGTATTTTAGGTTTCAAGGTTACCCTTGTTTCACAAGTATTTAAAGCAAAAAAGCAAGACTGGTCAAGTGATACTACAGCTGGTCCTCACAGGTACATGTTATTATTATTTTATCTAATGCATTCTGCAGGTAAATATTTTTTTGAATGTATTCTAAAACAATACATGTATAACAGTTAAAGTGCCAACATGTCTGTGCAAACCAAAACACAAAAATATAGAAGGCTGTGCTTGGTCGTTGCAATGACCTTTGCCTTTTCGCTTGTCCACACTGTGGAAGCTCCCTCTTTATCCAGCTTGTTTGTGTGTGTGTTTACATATTTCTCAGCAATATATTTCAATAAGCACAATTGCATATGACATTGCCAAGAGAAGACAAGATATATACACTGTACCAGATTTGGGGTTATGCCACGAGCAACAGCAGCACCACCAATGGTGTATTCTAGAATCAGAGCCCAACCTACCAACCAAGCAACACTAAAGAAACCACATGATGTGAGTCACTAACTCAAGGTGTCATAAACATAAATAAAAAGAAAGATTTTCATGGTTTTGTATCTATTCAAGGATCAATCACAATAACATATCCCCGCACCCACGTCTTAAGAAGCACTTAGCAATATGCCTGAGCAGCTTAACCAAGTTCTCAAACTTAGCACTGTTTTTGTCCTATAATGAAATTGCCTTTTATTTGAGTCAGAAAATTTACAACCAGTACGCCTTGAAACTAGTCTATTAACAAAGAATTTTGTTGCATCAAACAGTGCCGGTACATCATATAAATTAACATGCACCAAGGATGAGACTCTGTTGGTAGATAGCACGGGTAAAGACTATCAATAGTACAGTACATTCAAATGATTAAAAAGATTTTACATTACCCTTCTCCAACGCATATGTATGAATAGTGATAGGCACTCCCAGCAGATGGGCAACGACATGCAAGCTCTGCATAACAAAATGCTGAGAGTGCAGCAGCTATCCCAGCAATTAAGAATGAAATGGTAAGTGCAGGTCCTGCACACTCTCTAGCAACTGTGCCGACAAGAACATAAACTCCAGCACCTATTGTAGCTCCAACTCCTGATTGATAGGAAGTTTTAAAAGAATCATCTCTATGCTTATAAGGAAATGAGACATACAATGAACCTAGCATGAGCTTGAATTGAATGTTGCACACGTATTTTGGTTCGTCAATGCTAAGCAGTGTGTACTCATCACATGGTTAATTTAACACAATGAGGAAGATCCTAAGAGCAAATTCTTCCATGCAATTGCAATAAAACCAAATGAACCAAACTCATTTTACATTTAAAAAACAAGAACAGTACAAGGAAAGAAAGGGAAACTCTTATGCTAACAACCCCATTAAACAGTGACTTGAGGAACAAATTACTTTCAATTTACAGACAACAACGTAAGAAAACATAATGAATTAGCTACACTCATACACTGCATACCACAAACTTGAATGAAAATATCATAAACTAATAAGAAAAGAAAAGTGCACATGAGGGTTAGGCCATTTGGTCAGAGTAGTGTGTCCGCCCCTTACATTTAAGTTCGAACCTGCTACCCGTAGTTTAGAATATCGCATTATCGAAAATGAAAATAAGAAAACAAAGCAAAACCCAGTTCCAGAAAGCAAGGGAGAGAAGCAAGTTAATGATTATTACCAATGGCAATGAGGTCAGTGACAGATAATATCCTAGCCAATTGATGATGCCCCTCCCTCCTCCCCACATGAACTGAATCAACTTCCTTCCTCTGAATCAAACTTCTAAACCCCCAAAAGCACTTGCCCCCACCAACACTTTGCATATCAGCACTTTGCAAACCCAACCAAAAACACTCAATTCAAAAGCACTTTTCGCCTGTTCACTATATCACTGAAATAAAAAGGAAATAAATTGTGGGTTCTTCTCGGAACAGTTTGGAGATAAGGGAGTTTATGAAGGAGTGGCGGAGCAGGATGACACTGCCACTGGGTTGTTGGGTGAAAGATGGGTGCTTTTCTGGGGATGGTGGTCGAAGGTGATAGATTTCTGGGGATGGAGGGTGATAGTGATGGATATATTCTACCAAGTAAAGTAAGAAGTAACAAATGTAGAAATTAAAGCAGCAGCAGCACAAAGTTGTACACTTTTGGTAAGAACTGGACAACGAGCGGAAGAGGTGGAGAATTGCTTGCATTTTTTGAGTGTACCCAACATTCCAATCTTCACGAACCTTCGACCAAGAATTTCTGAGGAAAATATACTTACCCCACCAATAAATGGAAAGAAATCCAATTTGCTTGCCACAAAAACAAATTTAATCCAATAAAAAATTTACCGTTTACAAGTAATTTAAAATGATTAGAAGTGTTTTTGGCGAAAGTATTTTTGGATTAGAAAAACACTTAAATGTTACATTGAAGAAGTGTGCTTCTTGTAGGAATCACTTCAAGTATTTTTTCAGAATCCACTTACATTTTTACTAATGATTAATTACAAAAACACTCTTATCCAAAATATTTTCAATCATTTTAAAAGAACACTCGCATTTTCAAATATGAACCTAAACTCGGGGGCGGGTCGCAATTTTTTTTTTTCTATCAAAGTTTAATAATTGTGAAATTTACTGGTTTATAGGTTGTTTTATAATTCATTGTTAGCCAAAAGACAGAGAAAGATACTTTGTAGTTGTTTTATTCAAAGAACCAAAGTAGCATTTTGGTCATGTTTCAGCGGATGCGAAAAATGTTACGCTGAGATTAAGAGTGGGGAGCAAAATTCACTCGGAACCAATCGGAGCCACATTGAAGGCGTGATAACTTCTGTATTTTGTATTCTAAGAATCTCCACCTACCAGAGCCGAGGCGCTACGCCCCCATTAGTCCTTAGGCGTTTGAAAATTAAGAAAATGCACCTAAACCTACATAGGTGCCCGCATAGTCCGTCTAGGCCACTACTCTGCTCATACGGATGCATTAGCCGGATCACCGATCGCACTAAATGCACTGCAACAAGATCAATTTTCTTGGTCACTTTCCCTAGCGTTAACGTCTGCAGCTTTACAAACACAAAAATTACTCTCTAGTTCATCAAACAAATAAACGTTACAGAAAAAATAACAGCAGCCATGCTTTTTCTTATTCTGTCATACATTCTTCTTTTATCAGAGTCTTGCTAGTCATTTTTCCTTCCATCTACTCACATTCAAACCAATACACACATCCTCCACGTCAATCATCTTGCCTGGGACTCCTACTCCTACTCCTACCTCTCGCATCGCCACCGTCCGAAAGCGGGGCCCAAATGCTTTGACTTCTCTCGCCTCCGTTTTCCCAGGTTCGTTGCCTTACGCTCCTGTCATTCGTATCCCCTCCGTCAGAAAACTGGGCCCAAACACTCCGAGTCTTTCCCCCTCCGCTAAGTTCCTCGTCGCATCCAGCAACTGTCTTCAGCAGCTCTGACTGCAGCAGCGGGCAGTTTTCCTTGAGATACTCAAAACCATCCGATTCCATGACGGCTGCATCAAACATGTCAATCAGAAAGTGTAGAAATGATAAGTGAGCACAGAGACTTAGGAGACTGGCATGTAAAGTGCAATAGAAACGACAGGCACCATTCTCGATTCCCAGGTTTTCAGTAACTGCAGGATCCCTAAATTTTGATCGTGAGAACTCACTTGTAATCTAAGCTTAAGATTTTGATATTTGTATAACTAAATAAATTGACAACGAAATACTAAAGTGAATGCACAATCGTAATGCAGATTCATCACAGACACAGAGAGGAGGGGAAGGGTGGGGATAAGAGAGTGGTTGATGGCTCTACTTCATAAAGCCAACAGCAAAAGCATATCATCCTTGTTTTGGGAAAAATAATGCATGTCGTTTGTAATTTCACTCCCACAATATGTACTTTCAAAAGTAAAAGCATAAGCAATCAAGGCAGCAAAAGCATATCATTGTTAGTTATATGTAATTTCACTCCCACAATAGTATGTAATTTCACTACCACAATACGTATGTTAAACTCACCGTTATACGGCAGGTCCCACTTGCATGTTGTTTGATTGCTCATGCAAAACCTCAATTAGTTTTGGCGAGCAACATAAACCTAACCAGGAACTACAAGTTATCCCAGATATGAAACACTTAAAGCTGCTGGAGAAATCAGAAAGCTCGAATTTGAGTCAAAATCAGATAGGTTCCTTACTCCTACCATTCTCAATCTGTCCTTTTGCTATTGGGTAAAGGGGTCTAACGTGAAGTTGGAAGATAAGTACCCCTTATGTTTGTTATGCACTATTTGATTGGGTCAATCAGCCGCTTTCGTGTATTTGCATAGGGGCAGATTGAGAATCGTGATGGCAATGGAAACAAATCTTTTTTTTATTTTATTTTATTTTATTTTATCCAGGAAACTTAATAAAATTATCGCAAAGAGAGAAAACTACAGAGGACCAGTAATACACAAAAGGCACTTAAAAAGCAGCTGCTTTCCAATTTGAAAAGTTTGTAGAGAAGAAGTATCCCTAAACTTGAAAGAAGTATACCAGTTTGTAGAGAATGAATTGGTTCTTCCAATTCATTCATATTACTACGAAACTCAAAATAAACTGAGAAGGAATAACATACGCCCTAGCTATGGAGAAATTGAGATGCTGTGACAGACTGTATAGCCTAGGAAAAAAAAAGGCATAAGGCATTTTCCAGCACCTACCTCTGTTCCAAAACCTGACCCTGTCATTGTTACCCACCAAAATTAGAACAAGAAGAAAAAAGAGTTAATCCCTTGAGAAATGTCTTTCCATGGGCTCCGACTTGATCCCTTAATGACTAGACTCGAATCCCAGCAGCTGCACTCCCTAATTGTTTCTGATAACAGTATACAGTATACCAAAAGGACACGCACACGACTTATCCTGATTCAAACCCCTTACCTACCCCTTACATAAAGTAAGAACCATGAAAACAGAAAATTAAACAGGGAGGACATACCAACTAGGTTTTCAGCAGCAAACTTTAGGCATACAGACTTTAGATCCATAGCACGATAACGGTCGGCCAAGGCCAGAATAATGGCAACAGAATTAACAGACATAATCTTGCAGAGAACAGATTCACACATCAGTCTGAGTCGAGGTAAGCCATATTTGTCTGATGCAGCTAGCAACTTGGCAGCTAATCCATCAGATAGAGATGACATGCACAGTGAACTTGCATCTGACAACTCTTCATCTTCAATAAGGTTATCTGTGTATATGAAGTGTAGCAATGCCTGCTCAGACAGCACAAAATACATTAGATAGGAAAGCACGATGAACTTTGTTCATAGGAAGCAAACCACCTAGGATAAACTGGTATATTATATTATTTCCAAATGCCAAATGACAAACTACAACAAATACAACTCGCTCTTACAACAGCATAATTTTAAAGTAAAGGAAATAGTTGAGAAGCGTTACCTTAAAGACCTTGGGATCCATATATGTAACAACTATATCATGATTCTCTTCTTCCGTTCCATCGAAAAATTCTTTTTCAAATAAGGGAGATCTAGCTGCCAATACTAGCTTGTGAGCATAAAACCTTTCACCACACACATTGAATGTAACATCCGAACCTTCCTCATTCTCCAAAAGCATACCAAAATGATCCCCAATATCAGAATCGGGGACATGTATGGAGTGCAATCTTGAACTATCTATTGCAGAAACCACAACACCAACAGTGCAATTGATTTTCAAGCAATCATCCTTGAGGAAACTAGATGATTCGAGCAGCGTCCTTCTGAAAAATCGTTTGTAGCCCCTAAAACCCAATTGCAAATAAGTTTACTTTAAAATGTATACACGATACGCAGTTCAAATAGCATTACAAAAAATCTACATATCAAATCTGTTAGTAGTCAAATACTATCCATTTCTAAGACAAAAACACAATTGATTACAAATAGCAATCCTGCTACGCCTACCAGTACCAAAGTAGCTATTCAAAATCCTATTCCCAATCTAACAAACCGCCAGTCTCATTGAAGAACTGCAAAAATTCATTCATCCACAACATGCATAAACTCATTTCTAATTAAGTAAAGCATGGAATTAGCGAAAAACTGCGGAAAAAAAAAATTCATTAACAACATACGTAAACTAATTTCCAATTGTATAAAGCATAGAATTAACGAAAAATTGCGAAAAAACATTCATTCACAACATACATAAACTCATTTCCAATTAAGTAAAGCATCGAATTAGCGAAAATTTTCGAAGAATTGAAATGAACCCAGAACAAGAAACCAGCAAAGTGAAATTACCCACCACATGCTGCCCCTGTACTTGAGGGTGTAAGGCCCGCTTTCGAGGGATCGATCGAAATGGCTATGGACCTTGTGCTTGCCATTAGGACCCTGATCAACGAGAGTCAATTCGAAGAGAGCTCGAACGTCGGTGCCCTCGGAGGCGAGGGCAATGAAGACGGAGACGTAGGCGGAGTTATCCTCAGGGTTTTTACCATCAGGGTAAAAATAGATGGCCCATTGAAACCCTCCGACGGTGAAATTCTCACTGGCAATGTGCTTTCCGACCCCAATTCCTTTGGCCAAGGAATACCCTTTGATGATGAAGTTGTGGGACCCGTTAACGGTTTCCGTCACGAAGCGCGAGCTCGACGGCGACGCCAGAGACCGGCCGTTCTTCTGCCTGCCGGATATCATCTGTTTCCGAATTGGGGATTGCAAGTTCGAAATCTGCGATTTCACAATTCGAGCAGTAACAAAAGTAGGTCAAAGGCTTTTGACTGGAGAAATTTGATTGATTTTTTCTGAGATTTCTTGCAATTTCTGAGATTTTTGGTTCTTTTGGGTGTGTGGTTCTGGCGGTATTGATGGATTTCCACCTGAGAAATTGGGATTGTGTTTTGGCTTGAGAAAGAAGCCGATTTGGTATGTTTCTCAAAGTTTCCATCTTTTTTAATCATTTTAATTTCTTTATATTTTTTAATACGCGGGTAAAAACAATTTCGTTCCACCACGATAAGCGATGAAATCTTCTGCACCTAAAATGATTTCTCGTAATTTTGTTTTTCGTATTAGTAATATTTTATTTTATACTAATTCATTATGTGAAACAAGAAGTCAAACTGGGTATATTTTTACTTATTAATCTCAAGTGGTGGTAATGTTTATCATTCTATTTAAATTTTTAAAATATGTGTCTATCCACTGTACAGATCTCAAAAATTTTAACTCATATAAATAAGGTAGAGAACAATGAACATTACTAATAATTGAATAATTCATTCATAGAGATAATAGACATAATTCACATGGATATAGTAAATATTGCTTGGATTGCTTTACTAGACTGACGATCTTACCAATCTTGATCGTAACAAAGGTCGATGCTACCACATCAAACCTGTTGTTGGAGAAGAAAATCAATTTATTGCATATGTAGCTCAATCCTTGGACCTTTTGAAGAATATTTGGTTACATCACTTGAGGCGGTGAGAAAAAAATTAACCAATTAAATTTAATAGTCAATGTGATTTAGTTCGCCTTATGTTATCATTAATTTATCAATCTAGCCACTTAATAATACGGCTCAACGATATTTTTCCTCAATTGCAGGTAAAAAGTCTTAATTTCGAATTTTAAATGTAGAAATTCGCAACCAATTTATTAGGCATGGTTTTCGTGTTCATTTTCAGTTCCTTTGATTAAGTATTTTATCTGCATCAGAAAACTTCTTGTAGCAATAGCATGCACCTTAATTGGGTCTCACTCCTCTTTTCATAATCCCAATAACTTGTATGATGCATTTTTGTTTATCACTCTTAAGCGGTGGTAATGTTCACCATTTTATTTATTTATGTTATATAAGTTTAATTTTGAGATATTTATTGATTCACTACACAGATCTCAAAATTTAAGTTCATATAACAGAGATACATAAGGTAGAGCATCATCATCGAGGCTGGCTAGAAAAATATTTCCAATTTTGAGATCACAAGCGTGCATGGGGAGTTTTTCCCTCTCCACATGAAAGAAAAATTCTACAATGATGCTCATTACCTTATTTATCTAAATTTTGAGATATGCATAATGAATAGATACAAATATCAAAATTTAAACTCATCTAACGTCATCAATAGGGTGACAAGCATTACCACTATTTGAAGATGGTGAGCAAAAATTCACCCCTCAAAATTAACGCATGCACTTGAATATTTTGATGAACGAGAAAAGTTTACATCGACTAAAGAGATATTTTAACTCCATTAACTAAATTAATCTTGGAATTCGACTAAAAGGGTGAATGCTCTAAAATAATTCATTAATCTTTCTTTTCTTTTATACAAGTGACATTACGGAGGGGAAATCAAACTCAGGACCTCGACTAAATGGGTGAACGCTCTTCACCAACCGAGCTACAAGCCCTTACACGTCGAACAATTATTCATTTCAAGTAATTCCACGTGCAAGGAACTTGTGCTAGTCTATTTACTGCACTTCTCCATTCAACTAAACTCCTGCCAAACAAGAAGGACCCCAAAGCTTCAAGCGCAGACGGAAGGCCCCGAGCATGATTCAACACAAGCTCGCACAGCTCCACATACTGCTCCTCCGGCGGATGGCCTTGCTTAAACGCTTTCCAACAAAAAAGGCGAAGCGCTTCTTCGTGATTCAACGCCTGTGCCCTATAAATCATGTCAACACGGTATCTGATCAGCAAGTTTTCATCCCTGGTTGTTACAATGATTCTACTTCCTGCGCCAAACCAATCGCGGCTCCAAGCCAAGGCTTCTAACTGTTCTAACCGATCCACGCCATCAAGAACGAGAAGAACCTTTTTATAGCGCAGTCTGTTCCGGATTGCATTGACTCCTCTATGTACATTCCATATCTTAATACTCTTATCCATGAGGATTTCCGAAATAAGTTGTTCTTGTAAAGGAACTAGGCCTTGTTTTTCATAAACTTCTTTTATGTTTGCAAGGAAGCAGCTGCCGTTGAACTGACCAGATACCCTGTCGTAAACAACTTGAGCAATTGTCGTCTTGCCTATTCCTTTCTCCCCGTCAATTCCTATAATGCGAACATCGTTCACCCCCATATCCAAGCAGAGATTCATTTCCTCCACTCGGGAATCAATTCCAAATAAATCCTCGGGCACGCTTGAAAGCTTTTGGCTCAATTGATTTGATATCTCTTTGACAATCTCTTGGATAACTTTTGCCTCGTGCCTGCAAAACAGACAGCAAGAACTTTGTGTGTGAGGACTGAGGAGTCAACAATAAGCCATAAGCACACAGATACGTAGTATAGTTTAGTTTCTTCACTGAGACTGAAAATTTGATAGAAGCGAGCCACGATTTCAAGCATGTATAAAATGCACTCTGATTCTGTATAGAACAGCACATTATACAATCGAGAGCAATACAGAGACGTAATTTTCAAGGAAATCGCATGATAAGAAAGCGGGATCCAAATTCGAAGGCCTGGAAATGAAATCTAGCATTCACATTTCATGTCCGCTTAGTAAATGAAACAGTCTTGGTTATACTGACATACAGTGAAAAATGAACACAGCTCGAGTAACTTAAAAGCTCCAAATGCTGTTTTCAAAAACTCAGTCCGATTTTTTTGTCAAATATCACATAGAAAACATGACTTCCTCGAAAAGGACAGACTTATATGCACAATTCGAAAGAAATCTCTGTTCCGGTTATCTAAAATTTGATAACTGAATACATTTTCCTCTTTTTTCAACCTATTTATGTAAAGGGTAAACAATGCCAAACTTTATCCTATAGCAGGTGTGCTGCGTGTGCTCAGAATTTCCATTTGGCAACACTGTCTAAGTAGTTACCTAATTATGTGCTAAACCATACAAGGAGTCAATCATAATTATGCATCGAACACAATCCAAATATCGTTATCTATGTGAGTTGAATATGAAACCTCGCTCTAATGACTACCACTAGTTACTACTGTACTAGACCCCGGGTGTAGTGACGATTAATCAGTCTTTTTTTTCTTCTAAAAAGATAACCGGCTAGTGACCGAAAAGACTTACAGAGTCATTTCAGTCTTCCCTGATCAATACAATAACATATGATTCACTAGTGCCAAAAATCGAATCCAGAACATACCAACGCCAGGCGTTTCAACTTAACTAACAAACATAGTAGACCACAATTAAACTAACTAATTTTACCAAAAGAAAAACTAATTTCACTCCTTTTTTATGCCAATAAGTGTCAGATTAGGCGAGCGGAACTACGCATAAGTAATTAAATTGGTTGATGACAACTTACTTGTTATACAAATCCCAACCAGAGAGGCTGGCTGCATCTCTCAATGCACCTCTCCAACTCTCCACCTTGTCCATGAAATCCTCCTCATGCTTCATGAACGCCTTCTCAAAATACTCCCCCCTCTGCTTCCTCACATCCGACGGATCCACATCGTAGAACACCGGAAAAACGATCTGGCCCGTCGATTTCATGCACCGGAGGATCTCCACGAGCTCGTCCAAGCACCGGGCCGAGGCGGCGTAGTTTTTCGAGAAGACCACGATCGAAAACCTCGATTCTCCGATCGACTTGAGGACCTCGGAGGAAATGGGCTTTCCTCTCTCGAGTGCCTGATCGTACCGGAAGGCGATGATCCCCTTCTGGTCCAGGGCGGCGCAGAGGTGGTCGGTGAAGTTACGGCCGGTGTCTTCGCCGAGGAAGTTGACGAACACGTCGTATATCCACCCTTCGTTTTCGTTCTCCATTTCTTGAAATTCAGTAGCTCTCTGAGATTTTTGAGATTCGAATTCGATGGAGGTTTGGTTGTGCTTGTTGACTTATATGCGTTGGGAATTTGGAAACTCCATGGAATTCTCGTGGAAGGTGGAGGGAAGGAGGAGAGGCATCGCCAGGCAAAAGTGGAAACTCATTTTGCTGCTTCTTTCGTAAGTAAACGTGTGGGAAGCGCGCGTGCGGTTACATCATCCCCAGTAACGGTTCGGTTTGATGCGGTTTGACATTAAAAATATTTAGCGATTTGATTTGGTTCGGTTTTGACCAATATCAATAAAAAAACATTCAACGTTTCATGAATTTTGACTTTCCAACATTCTAATTCGATCAAAAGAATAAGTTTCTCAGAACACAAAAATTCATGCTAGGGTGCTAGCAAACAATTTTGTTAGTTACAATCTCATGTTAACATAAAATACAAACAAATCTCTAATTGTTAATAGTTATAAAACTTATAACATGGTCACATTAATAATATGTTAACATGTGTAAAATAAATAAACTAATAACTCAAATATATATAGTCGGTTCGGTTTAGTTTTAGTGGGTTTCAAAAGTTTGAAAACCGAATATAAAAAAATGAATCTATTCGGTTCGGTTTTTAAATTGTTTGACTTTTGTCTGGTCAAAATCAAACCAAACTGATCAAAATGGTTCAAATTGGTCGGTTTGGTCAGTTTGATGCTCACCCCTACCTTCATCTCATTCTAGTTTAGATGAGTATCCCTTGTAACGAAAAACAGAAACTGTTCAGCACTACGATATAGTTGTATTATTTTCTCGTTGAATGCGAGTCCAAACCAAATCGTAGAATATGGACATTAGACACCCAAATATTTATAAATTAGTCCACAGAAATCCTTGACTCTAACTGCAGATCATGATCAACCATTCCATCATCTCATTGTATTTGCATCTCCCATTTCTCATCAGCGGTTTCATGGCGGCAGTACAAGAATTCGAAGCGGCAGCGGCGGAGACGGCAGCACAGAACTGGAACACGAAGAACGGGGAAGTGAACTTCTGTTACCCAGAAGTTAATTGGATCTGTATTACTGCTTGCTGGGACGCCCTAGTACGGACAACTGAAGAACAGGAATACCGCATACTTTTATGACAGAACAGACACATTAACTTTAGGAATAACTTGACAGACAAGGAACCCGGGAAAAGCAAAGTTGCCAAAGAATCAAAAGTAGCAATCCAACCAGAAAGGCTCTGAAGAATTTGACTGCATTTCCAATCATCGGATTGACTTTACCGCTTTCCCTGCGTTCGGCTTCATCATGACACTCGTAGATATCACGACTTTGTCCAGTTATTATGGCACCTCTTAGTCCTACTGATGATTCATCAAAATCAGCACGGAATATCTCCTCCATGTCTTGCTCGTATACCAGACGGAGCCCACACATTTTCACCTCCAAGCCAGGGACACTGGACTTTAACGAAGCCTGAATGTGTCTACATTTCCACCACTCAAAAAAACTCTCTGGAAACCCGTTGCGCGATAGGTAGCCTAGCCAAAGGTGATCTGACTCTATCCATGTGTCTTCGATGAAGGGATAAAGAATGCCAGGGCTCATTGTACCTTTGTCAGTATCCAACTCACACCGAATCACTGGAGCATCTGTTGAATTCAAATCTACGCGGCATATGGTTGCATTCTCGCAGACTCCGAAAACAGCAGATACGGCAACTCCCTTGAACTTACTACTGCACCAATGTGGACGCACCTCAATACTTAATGAAGTGCCCACACTCTGATGCATGAACCATGTTGGTATTTCACTTCCAGGAATAGCACTATTGAATCCAGCAAATCGTTCCTGTACAACAATAGGTACAACTTTTATCACATGTTTACCTTGCAGGAATATGTATGCAAGGTATGAGTATCATTCTCATCGGGACATATCATTCGTTTACTAACTCATAAGAATGAAAAAGTAAGTGGGTTCCTTGTTAAAATTACGTATGCCAATCAGGTACTGATCAACCGCCCACACCGCCTTGTTCATCCCATACCTTAAGAATCATGTGATGTGTGTGTGTGTGTGTGTGTGTGAGAGAGAGAGAGAGAGAGAGAGAGACAGAGAGAGAGACAGAGAGACAGAGAGAGACCTGAGAATCAGCTTTCATTGATGATTGAAGATACTTTCTGAGCATGAGAAAGGTCAGGTTAATGCCTTCATTCCCTGCCAATCTATAGCAGTTAATAAAACTGAACCCCGCCGACACTGAACTGCATGCAGACAATGGATTTGAAAACGTTTGCAGTGACGAACAATCTTGCGCCATTAGTTCTCTTACACTCGATGGAATGTCTGGCAATAATTGAAGCCTCTTGCAACCATTTAAGTCCAGTTCTGTAAGCTTTGTAAGTTGACTGATGCTTGCAGGTACACTAACGAAGTTGTTTCTATTCAGATATAGCTTCACCAATGAGCTTAAGCAGCCAAGATCCGAGGGAAGCATTCCTTCTGATAGATTGCAGTCACTTAGGTCAAGTTTCGTTAATGAATGTAAGCTTGACAAACACGGAACCAGAAGCTCCATAGAATCTTGACGTCTTCTCATGACCAATGTGGACCAAAGGGATGAAATCCACGGAGTAGATGGCAGTCCATTACATCCGCGGAAAGATAATAACTTAAGGTTCTTCAAGAGTTCAATGGAGGGCGGTGCTTCTCTTATAGCTGTTCCACCAATATCAAGATCTTCTAATGATTCTAAATGACCCAAGTGATCAGGCAGTTTTTCAAGTTTTGAGCAACCAGATAATGCAAGAACTTTAAGAGACTCCAATGCACAAATGGAGCTCGGAAGATTCACAAGGCCTTTACAATCTCTCATACTTAAATATACAAGGCCGGGTAGATGGTCAATTGTTGAGGGAAGTTCTCGTATAGCTGTACCATCTAATGACAGTTTGAACAAGTGTTCCATATTTCCGACAATTTTAGGGAACATTTTGAGTTTTGTGCAACCGGAAAGAATGAAAATTCTAAGGGACTTCAGTTCTATGGCGCTCGGAAGACTTCTAAGACTTTTACAATCTTTCAGATTCAACAAAACTAGTCTTTTAAGCCCTGTGATGGACGGGTGAATCTCGGATAAACTTGTACAACCTTCGAGGATCAGCCTCTCAAGGTTTGGGACTTCACTAAAATCCGGGGTCTTGATGAGACTTTGAGAGTAACTTAGCTTAATGATTTTCAACTTCTCCAGAGGCTTCTATAAGAAGAAAGGGAAAAAAACAAAAATAAAAGGAAGAGAAATTAAATTAGCATTTACTGATTTGCAAGCTTTTCGATGAAATCACATGTATAACAATCCACAGTACCTTTATAACTTTCCAGAGTTCTTCAATGCGGCTATTACACAAGCTAAGTTCGAAAAGTTTTTCTGGTCGGAAACTTGATGGGAGAGATCTTGAAGGATATCCGTGCCATTTGAGAACTCTTAACTCATTCGAGAGATATGTAAGCTCTTCGGAAAGGTGCACATTACCTAATTTGAGCATCCGCAGTTTGTTCATTTTAGAGAAGGCCTCAGTGCTCGTGTGAACCTCTTCGTCTGCACGTGAAGTTAGGACTAAGCCTTCAATGACTTCGGTACCCTAATTAACAAGAGAAAACATCAAGACAACTGCGTGATATAGCAGACTACGTAGAACAGATTATAGTTTTGCTTAGTCGTATGTTAGTATCTGAATTCAAACTGCACCAAATCTCTTACCTTATTTTTCACTAGTACATCATAGACATCCTCGAAAAGCCACAACCTGCTGCGTTTTCCCGGCTCCTTGTGAGATTCTTGGCGAACAATTTCCCAACCCATCTCTTGTAGTAAATCATGCATCCAAAACATGTTATACGAAACACTTATGAGAGACTTATCAATTAATACTCTTATTCCAATATCTGAATGAAAGCCAAAGCTGTCAAGTATCTTTGTTATTCGAGCTTTGTTCTTCGACTTGAAGAAACAAGCGATATCTAGGAATATGTTTCTCTCCATCTCCTCTAGTCCTTCGAAGCTTATTCTAAGTATTTCGAAAACTGTTATGTTGGGAACTTCTTTTAGTTTATCCAATGCACTTTTCCACTCAGATACATTCCTGCGAAACAGAAAGGACCCCAAAACTTCAAGCGCCAATGGAAGACCATTAGCATAATTTACAACAAGGTAGGAGAGGTCTAGATATTCTTTTTCCGGATGGTCTTTTTTAAATGCTTTCCAACTAAAGAGCTCAAGAGATTCATCTTGATTCAATTCCTTAGCCTTGTATATTTGATCCACTCCATGGCGAAGAAGCAAATGCTCGTCTCTAGTTGTTATGATGATTCTACTCCCCAAACCAAACCAATCATGTTTTCCTGCTAACTTTTCTAACTGTTCTGATTGATCCACGTCATCAAGAATAAGAAGAACCCTTCTATGCCGCAGTCTGTGTCTTATTACACTGGAACCTTTGAAGACATCCCATACATTTACATTTGTTTCCATCAGGATTTCGGAAATCATTTGTCTCTGTAAAGAAACTAGTCCACGCTTTTCGGAAACCTCTCTGACATTAGAAAGAAAGCTGCTACCATCAAATTGGCCCCAGATTCTGTCATATAGAACGCGAGCAATAGTTGTCTTACCTATTCCTCCCATTCCGCAGATCCCTATAATGCGAACATCATCTAACTCTGTTCCCAAGTACGTATTTATTTCCTCCAGACGAGATTCTATTCCAACTAGTTCCTTGGAAACTTGTGAGAATGTGTCACTCAGTTTACTAAATATTTCTTGAGAAATTTCACGGATAACTTCTGACTCGTGCCTGCAGGACAAGACAGTTCTATGTTTTAAGCAAGCAGTAAACACAAGACAATGAGTGAAAATATTCCGATGGGCAAAAACAAAAGTTTGATTACCTATCCTGCACATGCCATCCAGAGAGATTGGCTATCTCCGTCGTTGCAGCCCTCCATCTCTGCACCTTCTCTACATTTCCCTTGAAAGATTCTTCGTGAGCAGCAAACGCTTTCCCAAAACTCCCTGTTTGTTTGCGCACCTCAGACGGATCCACATCATAAAAAACAGGAAAAACTGTTTGTCCCGGTTCCTTCATGCATTCGCAAATCTTACTAAGCTCATCCAAACACCATCCTGAAGAAGCATAGTTTCGCGAGAAAACAACTACCGCAAACCTTGATTCTTCGATTGCTTTGAGGAGTTCCGGGGCAATGGATTTTCCTCTCCCAAGTTTGAGGTCGTCTCTGAATGTCATGATTCCTTTGAGGTCCAAAGCAGCATACAGATGGTCAGTGAAGTTCTTGCGAGTGTCTTCGCCTCTGAAACTCAGGAAGACGTCATATGTGCACTGTGTTGGATGCGTCTGTATGCTACGGGAAGCCATTCGGAACTCAAGAGCTTCTCGGATTCAAGCTAACGGAGACAAATCAGACAACATTGACGGAAAGTTTCTTGTCAATCACAACTCATGGATCAGTGTAATATGCAGGTGAGTTTCCAATCTCGCACTTTAGCATTTTTAGCGTGATACAGATATGGTTGCTCACGGTTTTGCTACATTTGGACATCGTTACGATTCATTCGTGTGTCAACTTTAGTAAATTATTACAGTTCGATATTAGTTTGGAAATTAAAATATATAGTGACAAGAAATGCCCAGGCAAACCATTAAAGAGTTTATACAATATTCTGTAAAAAACTCGACCCCAAGCCAACAAGGCTTCCCGCTTTCTGAAGGTCGGGGGGAAAACATCAACTGTAGACAGTCTTATCCTTGCTTTGCAAATAGACTGTTTCCACGACTCCAGATCGTGACCTTTTGGTCACAAATGAACAACCTTCCTTTGCGCCAATCCTTGTGGGAAATTAATCTTTTAATTTTTTGTTAAATCATGTCACTACTACACAACTTAACTCTGGGTATAATAATTCTGATGGTTGTTGTCAAAAACTTAATTGAATATATATATATATATATATATATATATATATATATATTCTCAGGTTTTTTGTTTTGATTT
>JADOBS010303757.1:0-23960 GCA_015708375.1 Cydonia oblonga | reverse complement strand
TGTTATATCGTTTTTTTTTTTTTTTTTTTTGTAAAACAACAAGATCTTCAGTTTTGCGAGGGTCGTTGGGGAGAGGAACGTCGATCGTATACAATTTTATTCTTAATTTACACAGATATTGTTTTCGCGACTCGAACCGGTAATATTTGATCACAAAAAAACAATATTTTTATTGTGTGTTTTTAATTGAAAAAATAGTCTAACCTTAATCTTTTAATTTAGTAACTGTCATTGTGCATGATTTTTTTCATTTAATTAAATTGTCATTCTGCATGCTCACAAAATTCAAACATTTTCCACATTTAGAAGTATTTGTCACATCCCGACCCAGACCCCCACCACATCTCGAGCTCGACTCCACCATAGCACGATATTATCCGCTTTGGGCCCCGACCACTCCCTCACGGTTTTGTTTCTGGGAACTCCGAAGTTAAGTGAGTTCGGGTGAGAGCAATCCCAGGATAGGTGACCCCCAGTGGGTTCCCATAAACAAAACCGTGAGGACGTAGTCGGAGCCCAAAGCAGACAATATTGTGCTACAGCGGAGGTGAGGCCTGGATTGTGGTGGGGACCCAGGTCGGAATGTGGCATATCTGTCATACAAAATCATGATCCTGACCATAAAATATACATTTTTCACATTTTGAAGTATCCGTCATACAAAATCATGATCATGACCATAAAATATACAATTTCTCACAAAATTCAAACATTTTCCACATTTAGAAGTATCTATCAATCAAAATCATGACCACGACCATAATAGATAGAATTTATCCAACAAATTTCTTACAAAATTCAAAAAAATTCCACATTTAGAAGTATTTATCAAACAAAATCATCATCATGACCGTAAAATATAGAATTTACCCAACAATGTAATTAATAGATGTTGTAGTTTCGACTATAGAACATCTTCTTGGTGTTATGTAACATGCATGCATTTCAATATATTGTAATATCGTATACAATTGATTTTTCTTTGCTAAAGTATTGGTTATAGGGTCACCAACTGAAGCATGGTAGACTAATTAATTAGCTTGCAACCTGTAAGCATACATTATGAACAATTATAATAACTGAATTATTATTAGTGATTTTTGCATTCTAAGAACCTCTTTAAATGAGTTATATCCACTAATAATTAAAAACAGAGAACATGACTACCAACCAAAAGGGTCTTGTTGTCCTTTTATTTTATTTTTTGGCTTAATTTGTGTAACTAATTAATAACAAAGGAACGCTACAAACTAACAGGCCTTACCGATTAGGACATTTCAACTAACTACTTAATGTTTTAAAAATTAGATATTTGTTAAGTTATCAACGTTAAGTGATGACATTGATAAGTATTGAAGCGAGATTTCATTCTCACGTCACAGAAAAAAGTTCTAAATCTCCAAACCGTTCCCTTTTAACTAGACAAAATTGACGTTTAACTTCAATTTTTGCAGATTCATAACTCTAGAATAACGTGTTAGTGAGAATTTGATTCAGTATTTGTCCATACCATCCCTTAATATTAATGACATCATCAATTAATGGTAATGATATCATCACTTAACGCCAGTCACCTAACGAGGGTCTATTTTGCAAAACATTAGCTAGTTATTTGAATTGCTTTAAAAGATTATGACCAATTTGGAAACATCTCTAAACGTTGATAGGTATTCATACTTAACCCTAAAAAAAGTACAAATACCAGTTGGACCCCATTTTGCACCCTCAACCCACCTATCTTAGGCCGTTAGATGTATACAAAATGAGGATGAAATGTGATGAGTATCTTACCAACATTTTGATGGAAATGTCCTTAATTGGCTAACAGAGATAAACACAAGAACCAAATTGGTCAAATTGAAAACACAAATATATACTTGACAACAAGATCACTAAGGAGAGGGTTCAAGGCGGTAAGTAAATTCCACGTTTATACCCATTCCCCATACTGAGCCGACCCCCGATCTATATAACACTGTCCAGGACCAGTGAAATCCATCTTACACGAATTTGCCACACGATCTGCACTTGCCAACTTCTGCAACAAGGTGCCTTTAAGACTTGACTTTCATGTTTGACTGCATGTAGTGAACTTGTGACGTACTAATTCACCAACAAATAAGCACTACATTTCTCATCAACACAATCATTCTTTTCACCAAATGAATTAAATCACTGTACAAGAATAAATAAATAAACTCCTGCAGTTTTTGGCTGTACGGACATATATACAAACGAAAAAAAGAAAACCCTGCTGCAACATTAAAGAATGGAGGAAGAAAACAAATCTGTATTAGTTCCATGGCTGCAAAATGTAAGTACCAATATCGTCAACCACCTTTCATATTGTCCATCCTCATCTCCTCAACCGCACCTGAACGGGAAATCTGGTCTTCCCCAAAACTGTATTAACAAAGAAACAAGCGAGGGGGGAGGATGGATTAGAAAGAGTACTAAAGTTTGTTAATGTTTTAGTTATGGATCATGGAGAACGTGAAGCATAGGGAAATGGAATACAAACTTTTGACTGGTAGAACTTCGTATGCCGCTTTTGTAGTATTGAATTTGGACAAAACCTTGAGTTGTTGCGACCGCTGGCTCAGGAGACCCATGTATACTCACAATTGGAACGCTTCTGGAGCTTATCCCTATACAAACAGTTCAACAAGCATTTAGATGTTTTACATATATGCTTGAGTAGGGACAGTGATTTTGAGAAACAATGATTTTGGTGAACAACTCAATGGAGTGAGGACACAGTTAGGGACATGACGGTTACTGCGTTGGTAAATTGAGTGATGGTTAGAACAGAGTTGTACAAATTCAGCGAATAATCTACTTCACTATCAGTTCTGGTAGAGTATATGCTCCCAATGTCTTTATTCGAAAAACAAGTAGCCCCATAGGAGGAGCTGGAGGATGAAGTAACGAGTTAAAGAACCCGGACGTAAGCAACGGACATAGTAACGACCAAGAATCCATGTGTGCATGACTGGCTTGATGTGTGACATTAATACACTAGAAAAGGAGAAGCTTTTGTTATGAAATGCAAATAACACAAACTTAGAAAAGGATCACAATCTCAAAGACTAAAGAGAGATATATAAAATTTACAGCGAGGAGCTAGGCAGAAGAGAATTTATAGAGTGCAATCTTAGCAAGGGTCACCCCTAGCGCATCATACGTGAGAATTCCAAATGAATTCAGATCCTGACTAGTGCAGATAAGTATGATATTTGAAATATCCTTTCAAGTACTTTTTCCTTACCATCTTCAATTAAAGTACTACTTTTTGTACTGGTAAATATACCCTGACTAGAATAAAGTTCAATTGTTTACTAGGAAATTTACGGTTCAATAGGACATTCAAAACGAATGAGAAAAACGACACGAAAACGAAGATCACCAATGTAATCAAGGAAAGAGCCGGAACCCAGAAAAGATTAAGTCAATGTGACCACAAAAAGAGCGGCTTCAGATCCCTGCTTAAACTCACAAATAGGAAACTTGATACCTTCAATACTAAAAGAGAATACCACATAATACCAAAGAATCAATGCAGTGTTTTATGCCCTTTTTTTTTTTTTCCTTTTAATCCGTATTCAACCTTTTGGAACTTCTGTTAAATCATAAGATGTGTCTTATAAGCAACCAAATGAGACGTCAAAATGTAGCATTATAGTATGAAATATAAAAAGAAGACGGGAAGGAAAAGGGCCCAATTAAATGCTGAAAAGCAAATCTTACCTTGCAAGATTATGACAAAGAAGAAGAGTAGTGTGATGAGCATAGCAGATGTGCCACTGCGTAACGAGGATGACTTGGATGCTTTTATCTTCTTTGCTATTTTCATCTGTTCAATTCTCGCTCGCTTCCTCTTGGCAAGCTCGATGATCTCCCTTACCAACTTCTGGTCGGCCGCATCAAGTGATGGAGGTTTAGGAGGTCGTGGTGGCTTAGAAGCGTTCATAGAGTTGGTCTTCCTAGGCCGATCATTCTCACATGCCTTTTCTGCAAGGGTCATATGTCCTTGACTCTCCTCCCCTTCTGAATTCCTTTCTACTACTAACTCCACACTAACATTCGAAACCTCCCCAGATTTTTCTGAACTGGTAGATGATACAATGCCAGATGTAAACATGATTGATTCATTGGAATTCATCAACCGTCCCAAAACTCTACCCAAGAATTTATATTTCGGTCTTTTGCTTGAAACAACGTCTAAGCTCGCATCTTCTTCACGAGTACCCCCTCCACTTTCAAGGTCAAATTCAAACTCCTTTTCTTTTAGAGCCATAAGATTCCGTCCAATCAAAGTAGGACAACCCTTTGAGTTCAATCGAAACGTTTGAGAAAGATCGGCTTAAGGTGTAATTCCTTGTTACAAATTATCATAAGCCTAGAATTCTCCATGAAATCTCATTGAACCACCTTCAAAAACAATCGGAAGAACACTGCAAATTAGACGAGTTCCAAAGTTTCAGCCTTTAGAGAACAAACTACAGAGAAATGTGGGGCTGTTGATGCCAAAATAGATGGTACCTTTGAGTGGAAGAGAACTGCTGAAGCTCATGGAAATGGAGTTAGCAGGCACGCAAAGTCTGGCAGGAATCCAACTTTTTCTTGAAGAGACGGGAACAAGAAAATATAGATAAGACAAAGATTCAAAAATAAAAAGAGAATAGTCTTGTATATTTTTGTGTAGTGTGGTTTGTTTGCTAGTGTTTTGTAGCCGAAAACAGCTGTTGGAGGCCACGTACGTGGTAAGCATTTGGTAGTCCAAAGGCCGGCAATGGCTGGGGGAGTTGAAATCTGCCGAGCCAAAAAACCCGGCATTATGCTGTGCCAAAAAATCTGCTGTGCCAGAGCTTCGACTCTTCATAAAAGAAAAAGAAATGCTCTTTCAAAAGTGCAACTCTTTATGAATTTTCGATCATTTTATATTTGTAGTATAATTTTCATATCAATATTATAAAATATTGCAATAAAAACATAAAGTGAGTCGAGAGCTTTTTTAGCATTTCTTCAAAATAAAGTTTAAAAACAAGCCCAGCAGCACCCGAATTCCCCCAATGACCCAACTCCCTCAGCCACGCAATAAACCAACTTCCTCGGTGACCCCACCGTGTCGGCGACGCCACCCGACTCCTCTTCATCGTCGTAACGCAGGGTCAACTGCATTATGCAGGGTAGAGGGTGGGCAAAGGGTTTTTTGGCACAGGAGATTTGAACTGGGCTGGGCTGCTTGGTTTGTTGATACTGACGTGGTGGAGACTCGTAAGCTTGGGTCCCGCGCACGAAGTGAGCTCCACTAAGAAAAAGAAAAAGGCCCATATTTGTATTATTTCATTAATAAAAACTAGCATTTGCCTACACATTTTGTATGTATGAACACATTTTTTTAGAAAATGAGAAGGAGAGAGGGAGAGAGAGCATGTGGGGGGAGCCGGAGGTTTTTGTTTTTGTTTTTTTTTTTTAATTTTTAATATGGGAGGTATTTTAACATTATTGCCCATCATTTTTTTGTGTGATAAAATACTAATTTGTCTTTTCATCATCTTTTGATTGACAAAAAAAGTTTTATTAATTAGTAGAAATAAGGCTCACCAATACATATGGATTCAATTTTTTCTGTCGTACAAAACTCACCATCAGCATAGACACTGTATTATGTCTGTTGAATGAGATAGATGGAATATTAAACAAATAGGTAAAGTTTTGTTTCTTATTCAAACTTCAAAGTGAAGGAAATTAAAGAAAATAAATTAAAATTCAGAGTACGCATAATAAAATGACGAATAAATGACTACACAATTATGAATAATACTTAATTAACTAAAACCAAAGAAATACTGTAAAATTGCCAAAAAAAGCTATAGATACCATATAGGAGAAAACAAAAAACAAACCTAAACTTAACAAACAAGACATCTAAACTTAACGGACAAAGAATCCTAATCCTTAGCCCACAAGAAACAAATAAAATAACAATAATCGTAAACCTTAAGGGTATGTTTGTTTGCCCTCCTTAACTCTCACTAGACTGGATTGGATTAAAAGCTAGTGAAGTCCCATGTTTGTTATTGGAAGGGATTAGTTTTAATGGGCTTAGCTCTCACTCGCTCCAACTACCAACTTCGCTAAACAGTCTTAGCAAGTCCTCCCGCAAACCATGAGACTGCTAAGACCACATCTCTCGCATCCTTCATTTCCGACTGACAACTCCTCCCTGCTTCGTCCCTCCTCGCTTCGCCCCTCCCATCTATTTGTCCCTCGCAAGATTCAGAACCCAGTCCCATATACAAACTATGCCCTGCTTCGCCCCTTTTATCTACCATTTCCAAATCCAGATCTCGCAAAATTCGAAGCAAAATAGGCACAAAAATTCTGCAATATTTCCACTTTCAGAACCAGATCAAAATCTAAAATTCTAAACAAAAAAGCCAAAAATAAATAAATTTACAAAAATCACACTGCACCTAGTCCAAACTTCCTGATCGCAAACCTTCGCCATTGATGCCGGAGAAGCAGACCCATGAATACCCAGATGACTTAGACTCTTATTTGGGTTCTGATTCGCCAATTGTGTTCCAGAAAAATTAGGAAGAAAAGAGGAAGATGAACGGAGAGAAATACGAAGAAAAAGATGGAGATGAAGAGGGAGATGGACGAATAAAAATTTGGAAGAAACAGAGGGAGAGGGACGGAGCAAAACAAGGAAGAAAGGGGAATTAGCAGAAAAGAAACGGGAACAGAGATGGGAGGGTTCTAGAATGAATAAACCAGAGACGGAGAGAGGATTTAGACGGATGGAGAAAAAAGGGAAGTGGTGAGGCAGAGAAGACAGGGCATGGGTTTCTAGAAGAAAAAAAGAGGAAGAATTAATATAAATATTCTAGATATGCTTTAAAATAATATAATTTTTGAGTTTTGTTAATTATCCTGCTTCTTAGTCCGACACTACACCAAACGCTTCACTAAGCTAGTCCAGTTTAGTCTAGTCTATGCCAGTCCAGCTTAGTCCCTGAAGCTAGTTCAGTCCGGTGCAACAAACGCACCCTAAGAGTCATAAAGTTTTGGGGTTGGATTTGGAGTTATGTGTGGAAACATGTTACGCATCTCAACTTGGATGATGTTGATGCATTATTATCTAGATACAATTCGGTGACTCAAGTCCTTTAGTCCGTCCATAGATGAACCCAAAATTCGTTCATCCTCACCCGATTGAGGCGCTAGTAGTTCTGAAATCGACAGTGGGATTGAGTTCGCGGTGCAGAAGACCGAGAAGAGAGTTCAAGGGCTTGAGATAGATCTGAAAGCAGATAGACCTTTTTGACACTCTTCCAAGTCTTATGTTATTTGCGGATAAGCCATTTAAGAGCCCGTTTGGCATGTCATGCAATAAGTCCTCAAGCACCCCTGTCTGTCATATGCAAATATAAACGGTCAACTTATCGAGCACTTTCTGTCCTACCGCCAACTTCTTCAACACTTTTGTATTTATGGCTCGGCGCATTTAGGAAATTTGAAAGTCGCCGGCTCTTCGCTCTGGTTGAAGTTCCTTAAGTGATTGCATGCACGTCCGCTTACTTGAGATTTTTGTTCATAATCTTGTGTCGTTTGATTAAGAAGCCTCAAGGACTTATCATTAATTGTTGTTGCAACTGATATGCTAAGCCTCCTTAATTCAACTGAGCGGATAGAGCAGTCTCCTTTCCTGCATATGTTAAGACGCTATTACACTCTTGTCACGTCACATGCCATGTCATCATTTGTGATAAGACTATTGGTTCGCGTGTGATATTTGCAAGGAAGTTTGAGCATCTCCAATGGAGACCATAAATGGACTTTCTACAACCGTATAGTCCTTAAATATAGGGTCAAATGATTTTCAATGGACCGGAATTGAAGTCCTGAAAGTATCTCAATACATAAGGACTTGCCGGATACTTCAAAAGAATTCTCAAATATGAGGACGACATATAGACACTCAAATAGTGGACTCCATATTAATTTTGATTGGGAATGGTGCTGCTCTTTTATGTTTTTTTCCTTGTTTTTTGAACTCACCCAAGTGGGGCAACTTCTCATTTGTCCTTTTTTTAAATTCTTGAAAAATCAATAGTACAGATAGTTTTTTTTTTTTTTTTTAATTTTAATTTAATTTTATTTTATCAATGGTTAAAATATTTCAATGAAATGAATAATAATTTTTTAATATTGCGGTCCCTATTTTTAGGAATTAGACTATAAGGAATTTTCATTGTAGACAATATTCTTTTAGGGACTCGAATATTCCTCTAAAACTCCTAAATGAGTCCTCAAAAGTGGTGGTAAAAGCCCCTAAATTGGACTCCCATTGGAGATACTCTTAGTTTGATCTTTAGCCTGCAACAGTTTTATATACTGTGCCTTTGTACAGAGCAAAGTACGTTGAAGATATTGATTGCATTCTGGTTCTTGAGTAATAGCCGTTGTTCTTATGTATACGAGCCAAGGTTCTACCGGGGTCTAACATTGGCATCGAGCCAGTGATTCAAAATGCCAGTGAACTTGAAAAGGGAGAATCCACTCTACTGTCAGAGTCTGTTACAAGTCCTAAAAATTCAAGGGCTGCCTCAAAGCAGCGTGCTCTGCAGATTGGAAGGCAACAGCCTCCAGGAGCTGAGCTAATTATTATTTGACAAAGTCATTGCAAGATCACAGATTTTGTTGACAAATAACTTCAAAATGGGATCAAACAAGGTTGTTCAAATGACATAGCATCCCAAGTTTCACTTAGCCAAAAAGGAAACCGTTACCCAATCCGCCCGACGACTTGTCCCCAGTACTGAAGTAAGCATAAACATTCGCCGTAGCGTGCTTAGTCTGACATTGAGATCATAACTACCCCAGCCGTCGAAAACCACACTTGCAGAATTACGAGCAGCGTCCAAACGAGTCTGCTGAATCAGTCCTTTCATCTCACAAGCAACAATACAATGTCCTGTAAAAGAATGTCCAATCAAAGTCTGCAAATAAGTGAACACTACGATTGGATGAAGAGATTGAATTACAGCAGTAAATAAGGGAACACAGCAGCAATACACACGGTTCACGCTTAATTTGGCTACGTCCACCACGAGGGTGAGTTTGATGTTTTCACTTTAAACAAAGGTATATTACAAAGTACAAGGTAGCGTTTGATCCTAAAAGAGATTGGATGCAGTCTCTGGGGGAAATATTTTCTTTTTAAGAAGCGATACCATCAGTGGGTTAAATTGTTATATGTTAGGAGGGAAGGGAGATCGAACTGCCACCAAGGGTGCATCGGTGAGCTTCCTTTCAGGTTTCACATATCTTCATGACCCAAAATATCCAAGCTCATTGAAGACAAGGGTTCTTTTGATTGACCTAAACGTAACTTGGAGCCTACTCCCAAGTTTGAATGAGCTCCAACCTTGTCGATAGGGATTGAGTTGAGTTGAGGTGAGCTTTATGAGTGACTTGGTTATATTTTCTTTAATCCCAAAACCCAGAAGTGTGTATTCTAGACTTCTAGTAGACGAAGAAAATTGAACAGTGATATCGGCACCAGATCAAAGAATGCCCAATCCGAGACACATAGTTCTATCCAATCCGGACCACCATATGCCCTAGGACTACAAGGAAGATATTCCTTGATCTACAAGAAAGCCAAGCGAGGTTTGCCCCCTTTTGCTCATCGACGACGTGGTTTGATATCGAATATAAAAGACTTAACTAACCAACGGAGAGCTAAAGCGGAAAGTATAATATAAAGTTACTGGTCACAAACACCAGAATGTTTATGTGCAGGAAGAAGTATTTTAGATCGATCATGTACTGATATGAATGATGTCAATGTAAAAAAGTAGACCGTAATGCGATCTAGATTTGGTGCTCTCCTGTGCCTACTGCTACTTGACCCTGGAATTTTTTCCAAGTGGAATTTAAGCTAGTGCTAAATAAGCAAACAATAATCTGCAACACCATGTTAACAATGCCAACATCTGCGCTCCCTACCCAATCAACACCCACTGATTTGCATAAAAACATTCTATGTGGTTGCTAAAAGCACCCTAATAAAATTTCACTTCAGCATCCTGAAGAACCACCCTATAGGAGCATTGGATATTCAATTTTGAGGACAAGCCATAAAGGTAACAATTAAATCCTTGTTAATTTGCCTGAAGAGTAAGACTACTCACCAAATGTAATTGCAGATTCCCATTCAGTATCGATTGTAACCTCTCCCATAATCCTCGTGCCTCTGACGCTGAAACTCACCAAAATTGTCGCGAGGCCTTGAAGGATAGTGTTCCATAGGGTTGGGGTACCTGCTCCTTGAATCCATGGCTAAATTAGCCCCGGAATACTGAGGATTGGCCGAGGAGCTGTCGTATTCAGAATAATTGTGTGATTTATAACCACCAAAACCTGAAGTCGACATCTGCTGATTAGCCTGTTGTTGAGACTTCTGGGCATCAAGTTGAAGAAAGTCCTCCCACTGCTTTGCATGCATGCCCCTCAGGGTAGCCAATTTCTTCATGTGGTTCTCTCTTATATCCCTAATCGCCTTTTATCCGTATAATAAAAAGTCAGCAACAAGAAATTTGTATCAAGAGTTCAAATCTTTTTAAAACAATTACGATTGGCAAGAAAACAGGCAGGGTAGCTGGAGATATATAGGTTAAGAGTTATAGGATGGATCAATAGACCAGTTAACACTTCCAGCAAGAATAAGAGACATAAAAGTGTTTCTCGTTTTATTTGTTCCCAGAGTTGTAAGGTAGTCCATACCTCACGATGTCCGTAATTTTCTTCATCTTCTTCCTTGTCACGAATTCTTCCAAGTTCAGTTGCCTCTCTTTTGTACGCCAATTCTAATTCTTCTAATGTCTGAGGGGTGGCAGAGTAGTCAAACTGACGACCGGATTGCATATCAGATCCTTTTTTATCAGAATTCCATCCATCATTTCTATAAGCAGCCATGCTCTGATTATGACCATCATTTGAATTATATGAGTTTCTCATATAAGGGGCACGAGCTGGAGAGTTTGAATGACTTGGTCGACCTCTAGCTCCATCATTACCATAAGCTTCATGAAATGAAGAGTATGTTAAGCACTTGATTCAAGATGCTAACACAGATGGCAGCTTTAATTCAACATACTATCTTATTTTCAGAGAGACACCATCTGAGGCAAAATTTCTGGATAGCTTTCAGTAAATGATTTCATTTCGGAAACAACCCGATCAATTCAGACCCAACCATGAAAGCTACTTCAGAACTCTACACACAATTCTTGAAGATAAGAACTTACCTCTTGCTGCAAACAAATGATAAGCAACATCCCGATTCTTTGATAAATTGGAAAGATTTTACAGATAGCAGGTAGAAATTTGTATACGAACCTAACGAGCTATGAACATGACTTAACAGCTCGCTATATACATCGTAAACATATCCTATGCTGTCCCTACCTTGTGGAGAACCCCTGGAAATTTTCTGCATATCCTGACGTATTCGGTCTTCAACAAATTTCTCTTGCCTGTGAAACCTTTGTTGAAAATGCGACCCGTTTCGGGGACCAGAATGAGACCTCTGGGATTCAGAACGTTGTAAACGTGCACCAACAGGACTTCGCTCAGGTGACCTTGATCTAGTCACTCGAGAACCAGAACCATCCGTTTGTTCGCCTTCCTCTCTAATCATTTTGTGCACAGCATCCACACCCTTTCTTAATACTAACCTATCCTTGCCACTGACAATGATAAATTTCTCGTCCATCTTAATATTGCATCCAATATCGTTTTCAATCCTGTTTATCACTCTCTCTGTGAAAAGGGACCTTACATGCTTTTCTCTAGCAGGTACCCTTTCAAAGAAATCTTGAGACTTGCGACTTGCACCAAGGGTAGATGGGCAACCCTAGGAATTACCAAAATGCATTAGAACATGTTATCATAAAGAAAAAGTAACACCCGGAGATAGAAGAACTAAAAAGTCTAAACATGCTATGAGGTTATATTAGCAATTGAAAAACACTTTGCAGTATAAGCAATTGAAAAACAAAAAAAAGAATGCGTTTGCGTATGTGTGTGTGATTTTGCATAAAGGTGGCCAGATATTAGTAGAAACTAGAAGCAAATGAAGCACTAAAGTTTTACCTGAGTAAAGTGGCCAGGTTCCCCACAGATTTTGCAAATCATTTCCTCTTCCTTCCTCTTCTTCCAATTCCTCTCAGTTGCTTTTGACTTGGCCTCCCACACCTTAGCTTCTCGGCTAGTAAAATCGGTCGGGACGGCATTGGGGTCGCGAGATTCCTCTTCCTCATCAGACCCGGCAAGAGACCTTTTGTTTGGGTTTACCCTATCTTGTGTGTTAGCGACATTTGACCCAGGAGGGCCAGTGTACTCCTTGTATAGCTCGCTAAAGTCGTCATCGATATCCGGGTCTGGTCTCGTTTCCATTGATTCAACCTTACGAATTCTAAACATTCCACAACACAAACCAAACCTTATCAATATCCTCCACAGCCAACAAATTACACAGAAAAGGGTAAAGAACTTAACTTTAAGCTTTATCGATATTGAAATTCTACGAAAACCCAAATCCCAATAAGATTAAGTTCACTAATTACTAAGCAAAACACTTGCAGAATTTTATAAACAAAAGCAACAGTCAAGATTAAAAATTGATATCAGGATCTGCTTCTTTGAGTAGAAAATCCTCATGAAAATTGAAACTATAACAAAAATAAATACATAAATAGATCGATTACTTGATTGTACAATAAACATAAAGGGGCAAATTAGGGGCCGACGATTAAATGCATGAAAAAATTTACATAAAAATTGAATTAGATTTGGTGTACGGAATGGTTACCTGGAGAGTGAAGATAGTGAAGCCGCAAGTAGAGGTTTTAGGACGTCGACGAGGAGAAAACCTAAAGCTTTAGCTAAGGCCTGGGCTAGGGCTAGGTTTTTATTACCCTCTTACTCCCTGCTGAATTTTGTTTTCCTTCTTTTTCACAATTTTATCCACACCACAAAAACAAATGTTTGTTTTGACAAAAAAAAAAAAACAAAAAAGTTTGTTCATGGTCAGTGTACACGTGTTTAGGTATTTTTAAAAAAAAAATTCAAAAAATAAAAACTTTAGTTTTAATGAAAATAGACAAATAAATGTGTAGTAAATAGTACCAGGTAAAGGTAAAAATATGTTTTTTCATTAAAAGTGAACAGATGTTTCGTTAAAACTCCTATTTTTAAATTATATTTCTGTTTCATAAGACATAGGATTCTCTTTTTTCTGAATGTTTTTTTTCATTGTTTTTAATAAGAAACAATAGTAGTTTTATCCATCATTATAATTTTCAAGGAGGACATTCTGGAGTAGCTTGGTGCCTCCTCAAACCAATAACTGGTAAAATTGAAAATAAAGATCAACTTGGGCATTCTATGTGTCATTACATTAGGCACGTATGAACATGACAAACTTTTGATGCAACAAAAACCATAGGCTAGTTTTAATGTCTTCAACAAGCAAATCAAAGGCGGAAGAACCACCCTGATGACTTCCGAGAGCTTTGGGTCACCTGTATAGCATCACCAACCTGTAAAGCATCACCTTACAGTATGACTTGCTGCTAATTCCATTCCAAGGCCAAACAAACACCTTCTCATCCTTTTGTTGAGAATGAGTCCTATATGAATGTGAAATGAAATCTTATATGGACTTATGAAAGATTGGACTAATTCTCATATTGCTAATTGGTTTTATGATGGAAATTCAACTTCCTTCATGGTATTAGAGCAAGTTGTCTCATGTGTGAAATTCAACGGCTACACGTACTCCACGGCACCCGAGTTGTGTTGTCCACATGTTAGGCTTGAAAATTCGCCACACGTGATGGGCCGTGTTGAGAATGAGTCTCACATTAATGTGAAGAGAGACCTTGCATGAGCTTATAAGAGGTTGAGTTACTCCTCATATTGTCAATTGGTTTTATGGTAAAACCTCAAGTTTCTTCACCTTTCTTACTTGAACAGTTATGATTAAGCCACATCAATATTTGTGTTAAATTCTTTCAATCCTATTCTTTTGCAATCTTTTTTTATTTGAATGGTTACAATTAAATCACGTTAATATTTTATGTTAACAAAAATAAAAATGTGAGATGGACGAGAAGGTGAGGGGATTTGGAGGCGTAATATTCAACAATTCACTATATCTATATACAAGATACGGCTACTTGTATTTCCATTTGAGCGACTCCCACCATTTTAGTGTGGTGCAGAGAATTTGTGAAGCTGGAGAGGCACGAGACCATCAGGATTCAGGTGTCCCACCAATCCTCCTTAGACCTCACATCCAGAGCATAAGGCTCTTTGGTTTAGGGAATTCTGACTATTCAAGAGAGAAAAAAAGATTATGACCTTTGTTTTGTATGAAACGGATCAGCGAAATGAGTTAATAGGTTATCGTTGGATTCTATTTGATGAGCAGTCTAGATTACTAGTTTCTTGAGCTCCGGACGGTGAGATCTGAAGAGGACCTCTATCATTGCCCGAAATTTGTACCATAGACCAATTATTTTACATATAATCTGAAGTAATTATTCCCAATTAGAAAGTTTATCTTTGGCGCTCACCGCCCATATGATGTGAAGTTGAGCATCCACTCAACATGTTTGTTATTTATCTTGTGTTTGCTGAACTTTTTGAAGATTCTACCCAAACCAAGCGTCGTTGTTCGGTTCCCACCCATTTTACCAAAAAGGAAAAAGAAAGAGAACCAAGTGGTGGAGAAATGTACCACACACTATCCAACCAATTCTCTCTCGTATGCCAATTGGATTAAGATTTTCCACCAACTAAAGAAGAGATATTTGGAGTATTCCCTTTATAGGTATGTTTAAAGATGATATTACAGAGGACCAGGACTCGTTAATCAGTAATAATTTGTTTGACGGTGTTTACAATTCGATGTTCTTTATTCCAATAAGTAAATAAAATGAATATGAAGACGGTGCAACGGTACTTATTTTAATATCTATAATATCACTGCAGAGAGAGTCGAAATCCACATTTCCCATCTCATTATTATTCAAATTCAATGAATCGAATGTTGAGGGTGAGACTTGTTGGCATATAACAAAACAGGGCATTTGGAGCGAATTTCCCTTCTGTAGAATAACGCTTTTATGAGAATTCTCATGAGAAAATATTTTTTCCTTAATTAAAGCGATATTCTACTTTAAAATAACTTGAAATGAATTGTTATGACACTTTAAAAATCTCATTTTACATTTAAAGTTTTTTATAATTAGAAAAAAATACATTTATGATGAGTGTAAAATGAGATTTTTTGAAATACTAATATTAACAGTTTCCTAACTTGAATTGTTAAGTACATGAGAGAGGGTACATTCAATTTAATCAATGTAGCTATATTCATGTTTACACTTCTGCTGTAACTTCATAAAACTCGTTAAATACGCAGGTTTCAAGTGCGAACGGCTAGAAAGGAGTCTGAAATTTGTTATACAGAGAAACAAGAAGTCGACCAAAAAGAGTAAAAGAAGTAGGTGTGGAGAGTCTGGAGCCGTCCAAACTCCAAACCCTCTCAAATCATGACTGCCGCAGTGCTGACTGGTGAAATCAATGCAAATTCCTTCAACAAGAAAAACAAAGATACAAGGACAAACAAGACGTCAGAAGATCGAACTCAATAAACAACCTCCTTTTTTTTTTTTGAAACTTTGACTAAAAACTTATAGTACTGTTCATTTTAAATGAAAGATCACATGTTTACATTAAAAAGTCAATCATGATACTATTCATTTTACCCTTTATTTTGTTCTTATCATTAAAACTCAATGTTTTCAAACCATTTTTTTTTCTTTCTATTTACCATAAATCCTCCTCCCCACCTCTCTTTCTCCTCTTTTAGGCTCTTCCACAAAAACCCCACAAACCCCCCAAAAGGGAAAAACACGGAAAAAAAAATGGACCAAAACAAAAAGAGGTAAAAGAAAAGGAAAGAAAAACTAGCTACTGCCTATTAGTACCTACATTGGATTCAAATGTCCATGTTCCATCCATGTTACAAAACATAACCATCATCTGGATCACCATCTTAACACAGAAAGTCAGTAAGGAAGCTAAATTGGTACATAATTAAGTAGCACTGATGGATTGGAATGATCTCAATATCTAATGATGATTATATATATACACATACATATAAAGGGCATATATCTTCTACTCTTGCTTCAGCATATGAGGGGGGACTATGTCTTGAAGAAGGCCATGGTCAGCTAACAAAGCAGAACTGGTTGCCGGAGAGCAAAACCTCCTTTCGGGATGAAGAAAGCCGGCGGTACTAGTAGCATTTGTAAGACACAATGAAGAGCCATTCACATAATAATCACCAAAATTAATTGGTGCCGATGAAGGCGAAGAGGAGTTGTTATCTGCAAATGGTTGTACTTGTTGATAGTCATGAGTAAATAGGGTTCTTGTGGGGATTAATGGCATGGCAAAGTTATTAGCTGGAAAAGCAGAAGCTGCAGGGAGAGTTGGGCGAGGCAGGAGTGGGCTGCGATGAGTGTGTTGGCCTTCGTAAGTAGTTACAACAATGCTCGGATCGTCGAAAGATCGCTCCACTCGCTTCTTCACATTACATGATGCACTTGTGCACCGATAGTAACTCCTACAAAACATATTATCATTTCATCACATCATCAAAATTTAATTATGAAATACATCTATATAATTGAGATTCTGATTGAAAACCCATTATTAAATTAATCTCCTGGTTTTGATACATTCAAACCAACAATGCAGAAATTCAAATGGAAGTGATTAATTTGGCTCTGAAGTTCTAGTACCTGGGAAAGGGGCTATTTTTTACAGCTTTTTGGCCGTACTTTCTCCATCTGTAACCATCTTCCAGATGATCAACTTCGCTCTTTGTCATGAATGCAAATCTGGGTTCTCTCTGCCTTTTCTGACTCGCCTTCTTTGCTTTCAACCTTTTCTCCGATCCCAACACAAGAAATTACAAATGCATTAATATCTCACCATTCACAAGGCTTTTATTAATTTGACTTACTCTTTTGCCCAGAATCCCAAAATTTTCAATTTCCCAGAAAACCCATCTCTATCTTGATCTGTTATGAAATTGGTTATCTCTCAACCACAAAACTTAAAGCAAAGAAAGCAAGAAAATAATTTAAAAGTAAAAAAACTCACTCTTTCTTGGTCTTTTGTTGCTCATCATATTCTTCTTTTTCTTCAGTATTTTCCTCTTGGTCCGTATTAGCTTTATGCTCAGTGTGTTCTTCGTTCACTGCCTCGCTTGATTCCGACGATATCGACGAAGAGTTTGGTGTTGTAGGCTGCTGATTCAAAGAGGAGTAGTCTGTAGATAACTGATCTTTTCCTCCCATTGTGGAAGCTAATGAAGGCAGGACTGTCGATGGTGTCTGAGGCAGATAATCAAACAGGGAAGTGGGACAGTAGTCTTGTCCAACCCCAACCCCCAAAAGTTCCATAAACCCTACAGATGAACTCTTTTCTCCTTCACAGAAATCAAACATGCCTGCAAATGGTGATGTGGTAAGTCCACCTCCTCCTCCTCCCCCATTCATATTGTTGCTATTAATGTTGTCCTCCCTCTTCAGCACATCCTTCTTCACATTCATAGCTCACTCTCAGTACACACACTACTATCTATACTTCTTCAAATCCTAGAGATAGAAAGAGAGTAAGAGAGAGAAACTGGGCTTTGTTTGTCTTAGAGAGATAGAGAGAGAGAGAAGGGTAGGGTCTGATCTGGTTTATAAGATTTTTGGGAGAGAGAGAGGAGAGAGTTTTGGGGGTAGGATTGTGAGAAAGTGAGAGACTTATAGGTTGGCCTCAAACACTGACCGGCAATTGGAGGTGCATGCTTTTGTACGGAGAAAGATTTTCCAGTGGCAAAAAAAAAAAAAAAATTGAATGCATTGCATGGTTCTGACAAACCGGGCGACGCTTTCATACTTGGACCTTTGACCGTTTAACCAGTTTATTTTTTTATTTTTTTATTTTTGTAGTGTGAAGAGGGTTTCGTTACGCGTTAGCTTCTTACGGCTACACAGACTACATGAATGTGAACCAAGCTTCTTAGTGAGCTTTTGATTATTTGATAATTGTAATCCTTATCGACTTAATTAAATTTAATTAGAATAATGTTTGAGAGATCAAAATTTTAAACTAAATTCGTAAATAAAACGATATGTTATCAATAAAAAATAAATATGTTAATCAATACTTAAATAATAATCTAATCATCAACGTTAATATAACTTAATTTACAATTTTTTGTTTAAAAATTTTGTGTCCCAAGCATTATCTATTTATATATGATCAAAGCAAAACCATATTATGAAATGTAGGAGAATTAATTAATGGGAATGTAGTGGCCTTTTGTAATTAGTTTTGCAGGTGAAGTATGTATGATGGAGGATATGTTATATCCTCGATGAATAAATTAATTACCTAGAATAATAATTACGGGATCGACTTCATAACATATATTACTTTATTTGGAGATAAGAGAGAGATGCTTAGATGTAGAGAGTGAAAGGGTTTCAAACTTCACAATCGCAGCAAAACGGTGTTAATATTATACAGAAATTCCCACACTTAATGAAAACACTACAGCTAAGTTCCTTGTTTTCCTTTTTTAAGAGATCATCGTCAGTCCACTGTTTCGGGGGCACAAAGACTCACAGATCATCTCTAAAAGAATTAGCATTTTTTTTTTTAAAAAAAAAAAGGTGTCCTTTGCTAATTCATTTGGCACTTTTATCCTTTTTCTTAAAATTTATCATTCAATCCATTATTCAACAACTCTTCAAATTTTATCATTAGCTTTACAATATTATTATCTTTAACTTATTTTATCTTTTGGGCTCCAAATTTAAAACTCTTTAGAAAATAATATTCTTGAATAAGTAAAATTACATAGTCAACATAAAAGATGATATGAAATCCGAATAAATAAAATTACATAGTCAACATAAGTACTAAATAATATAAGTGTCAGAGTACTAAAGTGACAATAAACAGAGCATACTAACCTAAGTTCAGTCCAAAAATTCAAATACTAGAAATATGTAACACCCAGAGGTGTCATACATTAGTGACGGTCTGTCAGAATCCCGTGGTAATCCTCTTGAGCCACCAACGAACGTCTACCTAGAACCTGGAGGGGCGCAAAACAGAAAACATGAGTGGGCAAAAACAAAGCTTTTCGAAATCATCTCATTTATCAAACTTCTAACCCCTCGCTATAAAACCTGTATACTTTCCCAAAAAATATCATACATAAATATATAGCATCAAAACTCAAATATATATTCCAAACACAACGTTTTGAAAGCATGTCATGCTATATGCATCAAATCATATATTAACGGTGCATAATTATAACAGGTGAAACAAATAAATCAACCGGAGACCCTACAGTGGTCCTGTGGCTGATTATATAGCTCAATACCTATGCTTGCACATGAGTCGGAACCACTATGGTGGTTTGTACGACAGGACTGGGTGTAATAATACGCTCTAGTGCTATACTCAACAAAGCAGCTGCTCGAATAATCGCAGGTCACCTACGAGTCGGAACCACTGAGGTGGTCTGTACGACAGGACTATGCACCTAACTTGGATCCAAGGTGAGCGTGTGGTGCGGGAGGTGAATAACAACACAATCACATAAGCACTAACACCGGGTGCAGGTTGTGAGCACAACACAATTCATATCAACCATAACCAGTCATAACATAAATGTACTTACCTGATACATACCTGAGCGCCCACAACACCAACATATATATATATATATATATATGCATATAAACCATCTCACAATATCAATATAATTTCTATGCATGGCATTTTGAACATACTTTCAAATAGGTTCGATTTCTGGGAAAAATCATTAAGTATATAGGTATACAGAAAACAAAAGCCCACTCACTGATAAGTCGAAGGGTCGTAACCCCCAAGCCTTGATTGCTGGCGCTTGTCCTCGGGATAGGTCTCACCTATATGCGAAATAACTAAAATTACGTTATTTATAGCACATAAGAAAAAATGTCAAATAACTTCTCATACATTGCTCAATTTTGGCATTTGAATATACCAACGTGATCTACACAACCTCACGAACATCGTGATATTTTTAGAATAATTTTTCTATGGCTCACGCGCCGAGGAGGGCACGGCCCTACGTGCCCCCAATGCACATCACCTTCAACCTCCAGACGCCGGAACAGCCATCGGCGCCGGATTCTGGGCAGACCTGCAATTGCCATTTTCTCACTCGTTTTTGCACCATTTTTCATGTAATTTATATCAATTTGAAGCTTATGACGTGAAGAACATGATCATAACACTTTTAAGCTTAAAAAATCACTAGTTTTACCTCGAGAAAGCTCGATAATCCGACAAACTCAAAAACCTTTCGATCTCGGCCCTCCGACGTCCAAACTTCGCAAACGAAGTACTCCCATACTCATGAGGACTTCCTTAAGCTCTCTATGAGCTTAGAATTCCCTAAAAACCACGCAATAAAAAGTGCATGAACAGTTCATGGATTCGGGTATGGTGATTCTTCGTGAAAACTAGGGTTATAGGTCCTAAGAATCACACATATGAACTTATAAGCTTGAGAGGAACTCGAATATTACCTTTAAATCGTCGATCTGTGCGTGAAAAGGCTTGGTTCAAGCTTGTCTGTATGAGTACAGTGTAATGGAAACAGAAACCCGAGAGGAAGAGAGAGAGAGTAGGCACGGGGGGGAGAGAGAGAGAGTAGGCACGGGGAGAGAGAGAGAGAGAGGTCTAGTGTGTGTGTGGTCCTAAATTGTTCACACAACCAACCAAAAACAAACTAATTCCTTTTTTTTGTTCACTTAGGGATTTAGTCCAAAAATATAGTTACTTAGTTCCCACCACAAACACACCACTAAACATTAAGGGTAATAACGTCATTTCACCACCATTTTCGAGACAGTCTGTGACAGGAACCAATTTGCTAACTTGAAGAAGTAGCAACTGACCTTGTATACTAATTGGGTTGCTACGTACCTCCCTTAGAGATGCGTTTTTCCTACGTGACATAACAAAGTTAACTTTGCTACCCAACTGTTACCTCCTTAGAGATGCGCTATAGTAGGCGGACGACCTCTTTAACTAATTCAAAATGCTAAAATTAGGAAATTTTTAAGTAGTAATCGTCTGAGTTTTGAAATCAATCGGACTAGCAGCGCATAACTAATCACATTGATATTCATTTACACGACCCAACAAATATTGAGTTTATCATGAACAGAAATTAATGCAATTATGTCACATCCCTGCTCAGGGCGGATCACTTCCCGAGCCCGCTCCACCACCGTAGCACGATATTGTCCGCTTTGAGCCCCGACCACGCCCTCACGGTTTTGTTTCCCGGAATGTGACAAATTATAAGTGAACTATTCAATATAAATTATATTTTGTTTAATTTAAATTTCGATATGAGATTACATTGTTCAACAATAGCATCAGAATAATTAAGAGAGTATCTAGTAAACCAAAAATAATATCCATAAATCCCTATCGCAAATAAAATCAGTGGACAGGACGAACTTTAGGTGGAGATCATGTAGAACGTAACCAAATTTATATCCCATACGATGAGTATCAACTTTTTAAAGGTGTGAAATCATGTTTTCTTAAAATGTATGTGTATTATATTCCTTTAGATATAGTCGATGATAAAAACCCTACTTTAATCTTGCACCGAATATAGATAAAAAAAATAAAAATAAAAATACCTAGAGGAGTAAAGAAAAAATAAAGAGAAAAAAGAGATGAAAATCCCAAGGAAACAATCGTCTTCTCTCTTCTCTTTTGGTGGTGAAAATTGTGTTTGTGTAGGGCAAAGTTCACCCATGCACGTGTGGAGTACAACGCACACGAACACACGAGAGACACAAAGATAACATGCTGACACAATTTCCGTGTAACCCCGACTAACTTTGCATGCTCTAATTATGTTGTTTCCAACTTTCTTGAAAGAAAATGTGTCAGCATATTATGTGGTTCACATCACATCAAATTTTAACGATTTAAATTATTTATTTTTTAAATTGAACCTCATAGATCATTCATGTAAAATATTAGTCAAATCAGAAATATTTAAGACATCTAATTAAGTTAAAAAAATTAACGAATACTTAGTTATATAAGAAACAATGAAATTTTATCTTGATAATTAAATAGGCAAATATTTTCGGATTGAATTAAATTTTTGTAAAAATGATCTATGAATTGAGACTTAAAAAACAGATGATTCGGATCGTTGAAGTTCGATGTGGAGTGGGTTCCACACCTAATCTCTATTTTTTGAAAAAAAAGAGGAATCCCTTTACATAAAGGGCTAGTTTCTTGGTAAAACAATAATCACTTCATATTCTTATTAATATATTTCAAGTAAGAGAAAGTTTAGTACGTACTGTCAATTTGAGTTCGAATTTCTACGAATATTCTATGAGTTGCCGGCTCAGTTTGACGTATTATTTGACTCATAAAAGATAAAAGTACAATGCATCTCATTTAAACACCAAAGCTGCATAATAAGAAATTCAATTTGCAATCAATATATGGTGGATACTTCTTATATTGTAAATAAAATGTTCATAATATTTTGATCAATTTCTTGTTCTTTTGATTTTATTGAGCGCCATTCATGCATGCCAAATGAAAAAAGAACAAAATCATTGAACATCTTAGTCTTTTGCCTATATGATTGTCCTATCAATATATGGTGGATACTTCTTATATTGTAAATAAAATGTTCATAATATTTTGATCACTTTCGTGTTCTTTTGATTTTATTGAGCGCCATTCATGCATGCCAAATGAAAAAAGAACAAAATCATTGAACATCTTAGTCTTTTGCATATATGATTGTCCTCTCCTATACTTTCTTAACATAAGGTTGTGGGTGTTGATGCATCGATCCCGATAATAATATCTTTTTAAACTGGATACACTCAAGCCATATATATGCATGCTGAGGTCATAATGCTTTTATGTGAGCTACGATATTCCAAGAAACCATCATCTCAATGGCCCTCCTTCTATTATTATTCTTTAGTATATAAATCTTACGCGCAAGTTTCTTGTATGATTGATGTTGTTATCTACACTTTTTAACGTGTCCAAAAGACTGGATGGTACGTCTTATGTCATAAGTGCAAGAAGGGTTTTTTTATTATCTTTTTCACGTATTCTTTCATTTTTGTAATAATATATAGCGCGTGTTCTGAGCATATAGAAAAATTTCTTATTGTTATCTACCACTAATACAGTAGAGCTTTTTCAATACATATATATTAGAAGGCTTGACTACTAGGCTGTTGAGTTTAATATTTCTTTTTTGAAAGTTAGTTGTAATTTTGAATCACGGTTATGTATGTAGTAAAAATAGAGTACAAATATAGAAAGAATAAAGAGAAGGTGGTGTATTAACCCACTCCTTTTCATCTTCTACACTCTTTTTTAGTTTTTAGTAATAAGATATAATAGATTAAAAATAATCAAATGATATAAATTAACAAAAAAACGTCTAAGAAATAACACCAGCCTAGAAAAGAAAAAAAAAAAACTTAATTAGCGCTCCAAGTTTATTTGGTTTGGTTTTCCTAACGGCTGTGATTTTCTTGGAGATCAAATCTTAACGCGGTTTTGGAATATTTTCGGTTTCTTACATAACACGCTTTCGAGATCCTGCGGTCTAAATCTAGCATTACATAACACGCTTTTGGAATATTTTGGTTGTCTTCATCAGCTGAAGACGTTTTTTTTTAATCTTTTATTCTTTACTCTTTTTTTTTTTTTTTTTTTTTTTTTAT
>JADOBS010303756.1:0-23935 GCA_015708375.1 Cydonia oblonga | reverse complement strand
TCCCTTATTGCTTAAACACATAATACAATAAATAGTGATTAACAATAAGCTTTGCCCTTCATTAAACATATAAAAGTTTAATACAATAAGTATTCCAAAAGCTATTACATCAAATGAGTGGCTTTGTTGGCATACTTCCAACAGAAGCTCATCCTTGTTTACACAAGGGATTCACCCAAGTAGAGGGCCTTCAAGTCACCTCCTGTACTTCTTGGATGGTTGCTTCTTTGCTTCTCCTTTGCTCCTTGAGGATTTGAGGAGAGGAACTCCAAGAACACCAAAAGTTTGGTGTCTCTAAGTCTTCACACCAAGGATGATGTGTGAAGATGAAATGGATGACCTAGATGAAAAAAGATTGCTAGCTATTTTTCTCTAAGTCTGGCTGGCCACTTTGGAAGAAAAAGAGAGGAAGAGTTCTGCTCTTTTGCCTCAAAGAAAAAACCCTTTGATGTGGTAAAGCTATAAAGTTCCTTTTATAGCACCTCACATTTGAGTGGCAAACTTGCAATTATGCCAAGTTCACTACTACTCACCCTATGGCCGGCCATCGTTTAGTTATTGCGCTAATTGACCATTTTCTTTTAGTTGTCATACAACTTAAACATAATGGGCCTTGTGGACAGAAACCTTTTTCGGCCCCGAGACCCAAAACTAACTTGATAGCCCAATACGAACCTTTCGTATAATTAATTAACTAATTAATTAATCTTGACCATTCACAATTAAACCATTTAATTGCTTATCCATCTCATTTATATTTCTTCACTTTCATCCTTACTCGGTGTACGATCCATTAGGTTCCAATTAGCAAGATAGTGGGCGATTGTTACTCTTAACGATCGATTGTGAATTGAAACTACATTTCAATCCTTTGATGAAAATTAGTGTTTGCTAATCTTCAGGGCTTCCACAAACCATTAGTGACACCTAGCAGTATGTCATGGCTACCCAAACTAAGTAGAAGTGGTTGGAGAACCTATCTAGTTACAATTACAAGGCAATACGGTCATTCTCTAATACAATACTCTTAATCACATTTTTTGAGCGATAGTTTGTTTCATGTCTACTATCCAATGTGATACTTCTCTATTCGATTCAATTGAATATGATTTGGAACAAACTTCCTAAGTCATATTCATATGCTTTGGCCAAAGACTCCCGAATCATATCTCAGAGTATTCTCCCTCCTCTATGGAAGGTTAGAGATCCCTTGTTGTACATTCATATGCCTACATGACTAGATAGCTTGACCCCAACAATGTCGTGGACACTCTCAATGGAATGCCTTTGACATGATCAAAGATCAAGGACCTAACCATTAGACCTCTATGATGCTTTAGGTCAAAGGACTACTTTGCATATTGCAACTTACGAGTTCTTACATGACATGTATGTTCGAACTCTATTTTGATCGTAGTTCAGTGTACTCGATTACCATTTTGAGCACCTATGTGTTTGTCTCAGTGTCCAACACTAAATGACTTGAAACTAGTCATACTCACACTTGAGTTAGCATAACACATACTAACCTTAGCAGATTGTCAATGCCCAATTGGTAATCCTATGGCTAGGAACGCTTTAGGAATGAACATAAGAGAAATGTCTCGTTAATCTAACTTACTTAGATCACTTCTTTCTTAGATAAAATACATTCCTTGGATTCCCTTATTGCTTAAACACATAATACAATAAATAATGATTAACAATAACTTTGCCTTTCATTAAACATATAATAGTTTAACACAATAAGTATTCCAAAAGCTATTACATCAAATGAGTGGCTTTATGGGCATACTTCTAACACCTTTGTCCTCACCGTGTTTGGCATCGCTTTCCAAGACTTCCATTGCATAGGGCAATAGGTTCGAAGGACGTGACCAATGTCGTGGGCCAATGCATTATGCTGCTCCACCATTGGTGCAACCCGACGCTGGTTGTCATATCCGATCGTGATACATCCATTGGTCACCCTGTTGATCTTCGCCGTCTTCAACTGGCGACAAGGTCCCCAAGTGTTTTTCTTGCCTGTAAAGAAATGTAAAATTAACGTTAACCCAAAACTAATAACAAATCCTACTAAAATTTCGACATAACCTCCTTATAATTAAAACATTTCACAAAACTATGAAAATAACATAAACAATATATGTATCCAACACAATGATCACAATTGTGTAATAATAGGTTCGGAACGATGACAACAATAAACAATATATATATATATATATATAATAACTTTTTAATCCTTAAATGACATAACTTAACAAACTGAACCTAAAATAACAAAACTAAGTTAACTGAAATTTCTTTCTACTTTAATTAAAGCGGTGGAGGTACTTCACAACTATTGGACTCTAAATCCATATAACAAAACAAGAACATATTCAATAGTAGTGATGAAAAGGATAGACCATGCATTAAAGATAAAGGTGAAACACTGCAGAAATAACCATACTAATAGACGCATTCTATTGCATAAGAACCCAAACATTTAGCTTTTTCAACACTGTCTTCCTGCTACTCTACCATGCACAAGTTGAAATACAAACACAATTATACCTGATGAAAAGTCATGAGAAAAACACAACCGAGAAATGTTCCAAATAATCCATAAAGAACCGATGACAGCCACCACCCATTTTATGTCCTGAAACATGTCTCTCGCTCATTGCTAAACCAAAGGTGCTCAATCACATAGTCAATTGCCAAATAATTCGTCTAAAATCATAATAATACCTTAACCAAATACTTTTCAAACTAAGGAATTGTGGATAATATCTTGGCGCCGCCACCTCAAAACTAATAACCGTCACTAGGCAATTCTTTACTAATTTGCAATGTCATTCATCAACCAAATTCTTATCATATTTCATATTTGGTATTCCTTAAAAGGTTTCTACTTTGCCAACATCATATGCACTATTACAAAATGTAAATACAATCCAACTCCGCAATTTGCATAAGTAAATAACAATTACTTTCAGTTCATGCAAGCATATGCATTTCAAAAGCACAATGATACGTCTACTTTACACATTTTCTTTCTACTTACCTAACTAATTAAAGATCAAACTTAGAGCAGTTGCAGCTCAAATTTTGAACAAAATTAAACTAGTAAAACTTGGAATTAAGTAGAAAAATTGAACACATTGTTCCCTACAAAGAACTAATGACCACCCTCCTAGCATCATTAGGCAATCCAATATCACGTAAAATAGTGTATATGGAGAAATCACCAAAGCACTATAGAAAAAAAAAAAAACAGTTATCAACATGCAGGGTGTTATTAAACTTTACCTTGTTATGACCTCGACGCATTAGTAGTGGAAGCTGATGGAGTGTCGGGCGTGCAGGGGCTGTGGTGACCACGCCTGGTGCTAACATGTAGTGCCACTGATGAGGCTAATGAGGCCAGCGCCTGGGAGACCCCGGGACCAACTGGCATGTGGTCTATTTCTGTTGGAGCAGTGGCAGTTGATGGTTGAGCCGGGGAAGGCGAACAGGGTGTAGTCGTCATCGCCTTACAACTTCTAATAAGGTTTTACATCTGCACAATTAGAAAATAAAAATTCATGAAGTATACATAAATCCCATCACATGCCTAATTATGTGGCATATCACTCACACCAACCCCACGCATAACTAAATCAAACATTTGAACCATATATATATATCGTTAAACATAAAATCGACAAAAAAACCATAAAAGCATGTTGACCTATATGCATTTCCCCATTCAATTAAACAACAAGAAAACAAAAATATATTCGTACTTAGGGCCAATTAGCTTGAGCAGCAGTTGCCTTATGTAGGCCTCGAAACATAAATACAAACATATCCTTCACTACTTTTTCTCAAATTCATATGAGTTCCCCTCATTTCAACTGAGATTACCAAAAAAAAAAAAAGAAGCAGAAACTATGTCTCTATTTCTCATATGTGGAGAAATTGCTTCTTAAAACCGGATCTCACAGTTTAAGTGGAAGTGTCCAAATGATGCAGCAAAATATTCAAAAAACACACTTCAAGGCCCCAGGGCCCAAACACAAAGCTAAATTCTAAATCCCTACTCCTTAAACCCAACATTACGCCCTCGAATAACAAATTATGTCATTACATGGAAAGGATGATAAACAAACCTAAATAAAGCCTAGTTCAAAAGGGTTGGAATCCCACAATGCGAGACCCCATTAAAGGAACTATCAAGATGTATTATACAAGACATATTTATCTCTAATCACACATAAACCTGTAACCATAATGGGCAGGGTATTCTACTATTTTGAGTAATTTAAGGCGTGCTTAATGACCTCACAACGCATCAAATCTACCCAACCGTGGGTGCAGAGACTAGAATGCCATTGTCCACTCAACTTAATACCATACTTAGTTACAACCCTCGTTACAAGACTCAACGACTCTTCTTTGTTTGAATTGCTTCTTACAAATAGCATTAGTCAAGTGTAGAACCACAACCGTATGATATATTTCTCATACAAATAGCATTAAAAAGTTTGGAAATTAAGAGAATAAAATGATTAGCAATTTAGAAAAGGAAAGTGATTTTCAAAGAGCTTTTATAGAATCACACTCCCACTCTTGATTTATCATCATCAGATTGAATAAATAAAACAAAATCAACGGGCTTGATTAAATATAAGTGTATAAGAAGCTAAAAAAGGTGTTGACATCAATTCCCTTTTGGAAATATATAAAGGGTGTGGGAAAGAACCTATGGTAGTTCCTTTTCACCCTTCAAAACAAAGAACAAGATAAAATTGATACCAAGTTCAGCACCAATGAAGCAACAAAACATGGCAACCTTTAAGAACCAAATTTGTTGCTCGAGAACAATAATATGCGGTCAGGGAAGAAGAAAAACAAAGATTTGACACAAAAAGTAGGACCACTATTACATGTTCAAACAAAACTTAAAGCTTGTCAAGACAATTTAGTTTAGAATGATTTTGTAACAAAATCTAATCACAAAAATCATGCCTATGATGCTAGTAAGACTCAAAATAGTATGAGGTCATTAAGCACAATAATATGAGGTCATTAAGCACGCCATAAATTACTCGAAATAATATGCATTGTTACAAAATATTTCGCCAAAAGACCCGAAATTGTAAACACCCAAATGATTACATGTATACGAATCTGTCTCTAACTAAGAACACGCACCAAAAAATTGCCATGCCATACATACATCCAATTATACATAGAGGTTTAATCATATATAATTATTCTATGTATCTTTCTAAACAACATTAAAACCCTAAAGCGGATTAGAACCCTAGTTCTATAACCCTAATTCAAAGAAATTATCAAATCAAAGAAATAATTCAAAACATTAGAACCTTATTGTAGAATCCTAATTCCTAATTTGACTAGAGTTAAGTAAATTGAAATTTACCTTAGAGGGAGAGCGCTGTTAAAGGAGGAATAGATAGGGTTGTCGGAGAAGGAAGAAATAGGGCTGCCAGAGGAGGAAGAGAGAGGGGGTGCAGGAGGAGGAAAAGAAATGGTTGCCGGATGAGGAAGAGAGAGTGTGAGGGAGAGCTGAGGGAGATGGCTATTAGAGGGAGAGTTTACAAAGAGGAGAAGTGAGGGGAAAATGGGGAAGTGTTTGTGATTTCAGTTTAATTCTGAGGTTATTGAGTGACGAACATAAGATATTCGTCGAGCAATAAATTCAAATTTTCACAAAATTATTTTTCGTGCATGCCCAATTTTCAGCTCATTGTGTGATGAGGAGTAATTAGTTGTTCCACAAATGCCATTCACGACGAATAATATTTTCTTCATCTCGCAATGAGCTGAAAATTTAATTTACCCAGGTAATTTTTTTTAAAATTTATATTTATTCAAATAAAATCAATTTATTTATAACATAAGATAATTAAACTACAAAAAAATTCATTTACTATGTTTTACATGGCAAGTCATAAATAAATTGCATTATTCATCATCCGAACTATAATAACTTTCGCTATCGTCGCTATCATCATTTTCGGTCTCCGAATCCTCCTCCTCGATAACTAAGTCACTGTCGTTGTTCAGGCCCACTGCAACATCGTATCATGGAAGATCATTGAGGTCAATTGTAATTGACTATTTAGTATTTCGATTGAAGACATTCCTTGTATCTGAAATGGTTCTTGGATAAGATTTGTATCTCGAAGTGTTTCCACATCATTTTCCATTGAAGATTCTAAACATTGGTTAGCAATGCTATCAACATTGTCGTCAGTTAGGTCTTGTTCTAGTATAGCATACACATTCCTCTGATCCATCTTTTGATTAATTTCCAACCTCTCCCAGCTTTAGGGTCACCTAGATACCCAGTATGTTTTACCATGTTTGCCAAAATTTAAGGGTTGTCATCATACCATGTTTTGTTAATGCTCACATATAGTAAGCCATGGTCGATTTTAACACTCCCTTGCTTATTGGGTTTGTATCAAACCATTGACACTTAAACATGATCACTTTGGTATTGGTTTTTGTAAAGCAATTACACGACAATCGTTAGTTTGCCATAGAAATCAATGTCCGTACTTTCGCCTCCACCTGGGATATGGACACCGTTGTTTTGCATGCGCAACTTGTCATCTCATTCAGTCCATAAAAACTTGACACTGTTAACATGGAAACCCGAGAACAATTCAGCGTGAATCGGGCCCAACGCCAAGTTATATAACTCTTCATTGTAAGTGGGGGAATTCGATGCTTTCAATTTATTCACCTAATATTATACAAAAACATACACATGTTAGTTTGAGAAAATTAAATACTACGATATATATGACAAATACAAAACACTTATAACTTACATATTCGAGAAACCACTGTGGAAACAATTCTCGGTGTTTCTTGGCATACAAATGTGAAGGATGTTCTCGCTTCATCATCTCCTTATGCTCATCTAAGTATGCCATTATCTTGTCACAATTGTTCAGTATGAACCAATGTGCTACCTCCATGTCATTTTTGGAAAACAGCTTGCCTCAAACAGGATCTCCAAAGGGTTGTGCGCTTTGGGCAAAAACAGAAAGTTTCTCCTCTCTCACACCCCGTCATTATTGCAGTGAGAACGATTGAAAGTCGTCTTGACATCTTTTAAATACATTCTACATAAAGTAAGCAACTCATATTGAACCCAAGCCTCTATAATTGATCATTTGGGCTTCGCCTTATTATGTACACTTTTTTTCAGCTCCTTGAGAAGCCTGCCAAAATAAAACAATATGATACAAATTAGTAAGCGTGGGCTAATGATGCATAAACAAATGATAAGGATTATATACCTTTCTATTGGATACATCCAGCGATAATTGACTGGACCAGCAAGCAATGCCTTTTCAGGCAAGTGAACCATCACGTGGATCATACTTGTGAAGAAAGGTGGAGGGAATATCATCTCAAACTTGCATAGAACTTGGACAATGTCATGGCGCAACTAATTAACGTCCACATTTCGCAACGTTCTTGCCGTTAGTTGGGAAAAAAATCTGGACAACAACATGATTGGCTTCACAACATCTTCTGGCAATAGGTGTCGAATACCCATAAGAAGTAAGCGTTGCATAAACACATAGCAGTCATGACTCTTTAGTCCAGCAAATTTACCCCTGTCAACATCCTGCAATGCGCGATATTAAAAGCATACCCATCATAAAACTTTACAAACGATACAAACTTTTAAAACTTTTTTTTGTCATTCAGTTTCATGAAAAAAAAGCAAGATCCCTTCTAGCTTTATCACCGTCCCTATTCATTCATAAACCCCTACGTATGCCCATTCTTTCCAAATCAAGACGAGCTTTGATCGTGTCCTTTGTCTTGCCATCGATATCTAGAATGTTGCCCACCAATGTGTCAAATGCGTTTTTCTCAACATGCATGACGTCAAGGTTGTGTCTCAATTTTAGTTTCGACTAATACAGGAGCTCAAAAAACATAGGCTTGTACATCCAGTTCATATGTGTAGAAGGTCTGATCCTACTCATTATTTTCCCCCTGGAGCAAAATCCAAACAGTTAAGCTGTTCCAAAATCTGATCACGGGACCATTCTCTAGGTCTAAGGCGATGCTTTGTTTTACCATCGAACTCTTTATCCTTTTCCCGCAACTCGTGGTCCTATGGTAACCATCTCCAATGACCAAGGTAACAAACTTTTCCAGCTTGCCAAATAGATGTTATATCATCCTTGTATATAGGGCATGCCATATAACCCTTAGTCCTCCACCTAGAAACCATTGCATATGCGGGAAAATCGTTCACAGTCCACATAACTGCTGCCCATAAGGTGAACATCTTCCCAGTGGACTTGTCGTACATGCGCACATCGTTTGTCCATAAATCCTTTAGCTCATTAACCAACGACCTTAAGCAAACATCGATTAACCTACCAAGATCCTCAGTTATCAAAAGAGTCATCATCATGTATTCTTTTTTCATACATTTCCAAGGCGGCAAATTATATGGGAATATGAAAATTGGCCAAGTGTTGTGGTGTTGGTTTAGTACCCCAAACGGTTTGAATTCGTCAGTGGCAAGTCCTAATCTAACATTCCGGAGATCAGCAGCAAACTCGGGGAACGTTCGATCGAACTCTTTCCATGCTTCCCCATCTGCAAGATGCCTCATCACATCGTCGTCTACACGTTTTTCTTTATACCATCTCATGTCGGTGGCAGTATGCATCGACATATACAACCGCTGCAACCTAAGTTTCAGGGGCAGATAACACATGACTTTTTATGAGATCTTAGTCATTCTACTCTGAGATGTTATTTTGAACCTTGACTCATTGCATACAGGGCATTTATCCAATGCTTTATTCTTTTTGTAGAATAAAATACAATTGTTTTTGCAAGCGTGAATTTTTTTCATAACCCAATCCAAGACCATTCAACATCTTTTGCGCATGTCTATGGTCTTTCGGCAGACAATTATCCTTTGGGAGCATTCTCTTGAAATCCCCCAAAAACTAATCGAAACATTGGTTCGACATACGATACTTCATTTTTTTGTGCATTAGTTCCACAGTAGTCGTGAGAACCGAAAAGCTCTCACACCTCGGATATAACTCTTGGTTGGCATTTTTAATAGATTTTCATATTATTCGAACTCTCCACTGTCTATTGGTGTAGGCACGTCATCAATGCAAATGGAAAACCATCATTTATAATATCCATGACTTGTTCATTTGGATCTACAATAGGTTCAACATTGAAGACAAAGCATTGTCTAATTGGTCCCCATGATGGTTCCAAGCATTATATATCTTAATCATTCTATTCCTCACTAAATGAAATCGACCATTTTCAACTGTCTCCTTTAATGTGTTGTTACACCTCCTACAAGACTAAATGAAATCGACCATTTTCAACTGTCTCCCTTAATGTGTTGTTACACCTCCTACAAGGACACCAGATTTTAGTTGCACTCGAGTTGTGTACGTGCGAAGTCAATAAAATCCTCAGTTCCATCCAAGTATTTGTCCACGCATCTATTCGGGTTCTGTATCCACGTTCTATCCATAATTCCTGTAACCACAATAATAGTACAACAATCAAAACAACTTCATACAAATGACAGTGTCACCTTATGCCTCCGGTAAGGGCCCTATCCTATTCGGGAATGCATAGTTATGTCACGTAATTTATGGCTACATCAGATTAGATTTCGATGTGGGTGAATTTCGGTAGCATCTCGGTATAGTTCTTCAGATGTACGACGTAGACACAAAATACCTATGTGCCACCCGAAGAACGTACAGAGATGACACTGAAATCTCCACAACCGAAACTTAATCATGCAACCATAAACTACGCACCATAACTGTGCATTCCCAAACTGTCCAAATAATGGGACAATTCAAGAATTAATTGGACCGCAGTCATGCTTTTGCATCCATGTGTGAAATCCCACTAATCCTCAAATGGGAAACTAACTTTTACTAAAAATAAAAAACAAGTACGAAGTTAACTTCAATTACCTTCGTACATCACAACACATATTTGTACATCATGTACAAATTTAACAACACAATATAAACATAATATAAACATAACAACACAAGTTCAACATAATTTAATTAATTTGATATTTTTTAAAAATATAACGAAGAAAATACCTTCTCAATCGTTCTCCACCAATCAATAATCACACACAATATCCTAATAGACAACAAAATTCATGGCGTTAGTATGAATTTACATTAATATTTTTACCCTAAAAAAAAAAAACTTACCAGACACACCGAGATAGCTCGATCAACCTAAAAAAGAAGATAGAGGGAGTATTAAATGATGAAATTGAGAGAAAATGGAAATGATGGATGCCGGATTGAGCAAAACCGAAGGGGATGAGTACAGAGGCAAAATCTGCAGTTTTTGTGCAGTTTGCCTCTGCACAAACTGAATCCAGATTATGAAGTTCACTTTTGGACGAATGATTTTGTGTGACGAACAAGATATTCATCGCACAAATGTCCTTTGCGCGACTAACAGAGGTTTCGTCACACAAAGGGCATCTGCGCAACAAAAATAATGTATTCGTCGCGCAAGTTTACCATTTTATTTCCTTTACTTCATAATTTATTCTTTTCAACTGTGCAGCCTTTGCACAATCTGAATCTAGATTAATTATAAAGTTGACTTTTGGACAAATGATTTTGCGCGACGAAGAGCAACACTGTTCATCACGCAAACAACCTTTGCGCAACAAAAATAATTCATTCGTCGCACATGTTTACCAATTTTTTATCCTTTACTCTATACTTTATTCCAACAAATTGCGGGACGAAACATGTATCGTCGTGCAATGCATATTTTTTTAACATATTTTTTAAAAAAGTTTTTCTGACACACCCCTACCTAGATCGAGGCATGTTGGCCGTCACGTGAGCGTGACGTAACCGTATGCACAGTGCGGAAGCAATAAAGATAAAGAGAATTATGAATAAATAAAAACCAAGTTAAATAGAATACTAGCGAAGATAAGGTGCTAGTGCGAGTTTAAGTGTGAAATACACACAACCAGAGCCTAAATAAGTCAAGGTGCTGTCAAGTCGGATAATTACTAGATTACAACACCCAAAGGTGTAACCTACATAGGTGAAAATCCATCAGAACCTCTGTCAAGTTCTCGTGATCCAACGAGCAATCTCACTTAAAACCTGGAAGGGCGCAAAACAAAAAGTGTGAGTGGGCAAAAACAAAGCTTTTCAAATCATTTCATTTCTCAAAAGTTCTAACCCCTCGTTGTAAAACCTGTATACTTTCCTAGAAAATATATAATACATATACATATCTCAAAACCAAGCTCGGAAATAGTGATATGCAAAGTATGGCATGCCAAATATATCTCAACATAATCACATTAGTAATTCAGGTGAATTAAACTCATAAGAGATAATACAAGTCAACCGAGTAGCCTGCACGGCTGAATCTATAGCTCATAATCAATCACAAACATATCACATCATAATATATATCCTGCACACGAGTCGGAACCACCTCTAGTGGTCTGTACGACAAGCCTGGGTGTAAAATAATTATGCTCTAGTGCTACAATCACGTGAAAACTGTGCAAATGATTGTGGGTCACCTAATAGTCGGAACCACATATAGTGGCCTATACGACAAGACTGTGCATCTAACTTGGACCCAAGGTAAGCATATGGTACGGGAGGTGAACATCACGTGAAAGACTGTGCCCTAACCATGGCGGGAGCACTAACACCGGGGTGGAGGTTTATGAGCTCTCAACGCATTTCACATTATCATAAATCCACATAGCCAATCTACAACTCACCTAATACTTACATGTGTGTCCACAACACCAATTACAATTATATGCAACTACGAATGCATGAGTAAAATAGATATATACTTTGCAGGGTATTTCATATCACATAATCATTCAAATTCATTTTCTGGGAAAAACATTAAGTATATAGGTATATATTGAAAACCAAAAGCCCACTCACTGGTATGTCGAAAGGTCATAGCCCCTGAGCCTCGATTGATGGCGCTCGTCCTCTGGATAGGTCTAACCTATATGCGAAATAGCTAAATAAACGTTATTTTAAGCACATAAACGAAACTAGCTAATAACTTCTCATACATTGCTCAAATAGGGTAAATGAATATACCACCATGATCTACATAACCTCACGAGCATCCCCAAATTTTTAGAATAATTTTTCATGACCCCACGCACCCTCACGTGCTGACCAAGGCACAGCCAGATGTGCGGCCCACGCGTAGGCACGTGCATGGCACACTGATGAAACAATTAACGTCGTAAGGAATACTCCATTAGAAACTTAATAAAAATTAACGGCGTTACCTGACGCCTTTAAAATATTCTGTCAGACTTGACGGAATATTCGTTCGTCTTCAACCTTCGACTCTGGTGACGTCGCCGTCATCGGAAAACTGGAAATTTGAAAAACCTTAATATCTCGGTCATTTCTTAACCAAATTTCATGAAATTTGTCTCAATTTAAAGCTTATAACTAGAAGAACACATCCTTATCAATTTCAAGGCTTGAAAACCACAGGATCTCAGTGTAGGAAGTTTGATAATTCGGCCAAAACTTAAAACTTGTCGTTCTCCACTTGGTTTTTCTTCTCCGAGTGTCGTGAGGATGATCCAAAGCTCCCTATAAGCTTAAAACTCCTTGAAATCTTCACATTTATGTGCACATGAACAATACCAAAAATCTGGGTTAGGGTTTCTCTAGTTTTCGAAGCCTTTATGTCTCAAAAATGGTACAAATGAACTCAGGAGGTTACAAGGAGCAAGAATCTTACCTTTTTGGCGTTGATCTGTGCATGAAAGGGTGGGTTCGAGATTTGTCCGTACAACTGGCTGAAAACGCAAGAGAGAGAGAGAGCATGGGAAAGGGTTTGGGTGTGGGTGTGTGGTCCTACTTGGTCCTCCAACAAACAAACAAAACACATAGTGTCCTAAGTGTTCCAAAAACTTAGGGAAATTTAGAATTGGTCCAAATAAAAACTTAAACCACATAACCACACAAAACATTCAAGGATAATTAGGTCTTTTCATGCCGTCGATAAACATAAATCCGGGACAGGCTGTGACAATCTACCCATCTTATAAAATTTCATCCTCGAAATTTATACAATAATTACAGTCCACTAATAATCATAAAATAGGCGTGGATATATCTCTTCCACTGAGTGATTTCTCCACAAAACTTTCACCAAATGCACTGTCTTATTTCTCAGCTCCTTATCTTTCCAATCCAAGATAGTCACTAGTTCCTCATCATAAGTCAAATCTGGATTAACCTCTAAAGTTTGAGGAGGAATCACATGTGAAGGATCTGAAACATAATGTCGAAGCATGGAGACGTGGAACACATTATGTACTTTAGACAATTCTGAAGTCAACTCAAGCCTGTAAGCAACTTCACCAACTCTTTTGGTGATCCGATATGGTCCGATGTACCTAGGGCTTAGCTTGCCTTTCTTTCCAAATCGCACAACACCTCTCCATAGAGATAGTTTCAAAAATACCCAATCATCTACATTATATACCCGGTTCATGGCATGTTTATCTGCTAAACTCTTCTGACGATCCTGGGCCACTTTTAGGTTAGACTTAATTACTTGAACATTTTTAGTAGTTTCCTCCACTATCTCTGGGCCCACCAACGATCTCTGACCAACCTCTGACCAACATAAGGATGTACGACAAGATTTGCCATAAAGAGCCTCAAATGGTGACATACCAATGCTTGAATGAAAGCTGTTGTTGTAGGCAAATTCCATTAAATCCAACAGCTTATGCCAAGCGCCACTAAATTGTAGTACCGAAGATCTCAACATATCCTCTAATGTCTGGATCGTCCTCTCTGATTATCCATCTGTTTGAGGATGATATGCTGTACTGTAAAGTAATCTCGAACCAAGAGCTTCCTGAAAAGCTACCTAGAACTTAGAAGTAAATCTAGGATCACGATCTGAGATAATATTAACTGGAACTCCATGATACTTCACAATCTTCGATATGGATAATTCAGCTAATCGGCTTAAAGAATACTTCTCCCTCACTGGAATAAAATGTGCAGACTTAGTAAGCCAATCAACAATCACCCAAATGCCATCATAACCATTCAGTGTATGAGGAAGCTTGTACACAAAATCCATCGTAATGTTTTCCCATTCCCACTGAGGAACGGGAAGTGGCTGCATCAACCCAAAAGGCTTCTTTCTCTCTGCCTTAACTTGCTGAGAAATGACACACCTGCTCACATGTTCAGCAATTTCTCTTTTCATACCTGGCCAATAATAAAATGGTATGATACATTTTAGTACCTCTTGGATGCATTGCATAAGCTGAAATATGTGCTTCATCAAGAATTGCTTTCTTTAATTCCATATCATTTGACACATACATTCTTCATTCTTGCATAAGCAGGCCATCTGATTCTCTAACTCTGAAGTCTTTCTTCTTGCCTTTCTTCCTTGCTTTAATTATTCCCTGGGTCCCTTCATCATTTATCTGGGCTTCGAGTACTAGATCCACGAAAATCGGCCTAACTTGAAAATTAGCAAGTAAGGTTTCTTCTCGTTCTTCAGTCGCTAAATTCACTCCAGTAGATCTCAAATCAGATGGAAGAGGAACATGACAAGAATAAATGGCACTAATTCTCACTGGACTCTTTCTACTTAGTGCATCAGCTGCCACATTTGCACGACTAGGGTGATACTCAATCGTGCAATCATAATCACTAAGCAATCTAATCCATCTTCATTGCCAAATATTAAGATCCCTCTGAGTGAAGATATACTGACGACTCTTATGATCCGAAAAAATCTTACATTTCTCACCATAAAGATAATGTCTCCAAATCTTCGAAGCAAAGATGATACCTGCTAATTCCAGATCATGAGTAGGGTAATTCATCTCATGAGTCTTCAATTGCCGTGAAGCATAAGCAATCACCTTACCATGTTGCATCAATACACAACCCAAGCCATTCAAAGAAGCATCACTGTAGACTTCAAAATTACCACTATCGTCTGGGAGTGCTAAAACAGGTGCATGAGTGAGATAATATTTCAACCGCTGAAAACTTTGTTCACATTTATCATCCCACTCAAATTTAACCTCTTTTCTAGTTAACCTCGTTAATGGCAAAGCAATAAATGAAAAATCCTTCACAAACCGTTTATAATATCTTGCTAAGCCAAGAAAACTTCGTACCTCAGTAACAGTTTGACGTTGTTCCCAATTATCCACCACTGCAACCTTTTGAGGATCTACCTGAATACCTTGAGCAGATATTACGTGCCCCAAAAATGCCTTGATTCAACCAAAATTGGCATTTACTCAACTTAGCATATAATCTATGCTTCCTCAATCTCTTCAACACCAAAGTAAGATGTCGAATATGCTCTGATTTAGACTTAGAGTAAACCAGAATATCATCAATAAAAACAATGACAAACCTGTCTATATATGGCTAGAATACTCGATTCATCAAATGTATGAAAGCTGCGGGCGCATTAGTTAAACCAAACAGCATCACCAAAAATTCATAATGCCCATATCGAGTTCTGAAAGTTGTTTTAGGGACATCTTCATTTCTGATCTTCAACTGATAATTCCTAGACCTCAAATCAATTTTAGAGAACACACAGGCACCTCGAAGTTGATCAATGCATAACCTCAAGGTCCTGTCTTTCTTCCTTACAAATAAAACTAGAGCTCCCCAAGGTGAAGTACTAGGTTGTATAAAACCTTTAGCCACTAATTCCTGTAACTGAATTTTCAATTCCCTTAACTCAGCATGAGCGATTCTATACGGAGTCAAAGATATAGGATCCGAACCTGGAAGCAAATCAATAGTGAACTCCACATCTCTATCTGGTGGCAATCCAGGTAAATTATCAGGGAATACGCCAGGAAAATGCCTGACTACTCCAATTTCCTCCACACTACTAGGAGCAACATCATTCAACACCATATGAGCTAAATATCCTTGGCAACCTTTCGATAACAACCTTTTTGCTCTCATGGCAGAAATGACACCATGCCTTACCCCACTCTACTCACCCACAAAAGTAACCTCAGGTAATCCTGGACAATGGAAAGTAACTGATTTCCCGTAGCAATCTATATTGGCCGATTACAATGCAACCAATATGTGCCTAAAATCACATCAAAATCCACAATATCTAACGGGATAAGATTAGCTGGCATAACAACATCTTCCACCATCACTGGACACCCTAGATATACATAATCAACATAACATCTCTCCCCTATAGGCATAGCAAACTCTAAATCATACCCTAGAGGTGTAGGAGGAGGTTGCATCATTTGAGCAAATGTGTGAGAAATCACAAAATGTGTAGCGCCACAATCAATCAAAACTCTAACAAAGCGACCAAGAATATTTAACGTACCCATAATTAAGTCAGGATGATTCTGAGCATCCTGAAGTGTGATGTTGTTAATACGTCCCTGGGCTTGCTGTCGTCCACCACGACCTCGATTAGGTAGGCTACCTTGCCGCTAACTAGGTTGACCAGACTACCTTGAAGATCCCACACTACTGGAAGCAATCTCTACCTGCTAGGGTTGTCCTCCTTCATACCACTGAGACCCACCTGCTGGAACGGAAGGATATGGTGTATACCCTCCAGGATACTGAGAATACCCACTCTGGTAATAAGGATCCTGGGAATACCGATACTGTCTTGAAACATAAAGAGCGCATCACCCTGATAATGATAAACACCACCTCGACCCATCTGACCATAACCACTATATCCAGGAGCTTGCTGGACTGGTGCTGGTGGTGGCATAAAAGGCTGCTGAGACCTCTGCTGACTTTGGGGACAATTCATAGCTCTATGTCCCATTTTTCCCACAAGTATAACATCCACTGCTGCCTCGCCTACACTCTCTAAAATGCCTATTATTACACCTGCGAAATAAAGGAGAACTTCCTCTACCAGAGTCTCCCTGTCTCTGAAATCTAAGACCCCTTGAAAACCTACCACCTCTCCTCTAATTAGTGGCACTATAACCTCCGTTAGAAGAACTAGAACTAGCTCCACTTCTCTTGAAGCTTTGAGTCTTGCAAGGTCCTTGAGATGATTTCCCCTTACCTTTATCATCTTTCTTCATTCTTCTCTTCTTCTTCACTCTCACTAGGCATATTTTCTGAATCCTCAATCCTCAACAGAATCTCATAAGTAGCACAGTGAGTAGTGGTCACCATAGAACGCCATTTCTTCTTAGTACCCAGCCTAAAGCGACAAAGCATCTTCATTGGATTGGCTACAACCTTAAGATCATAGTGAGACAAGTCAGTGAATTTCCTATAATACTCATTCGTTGTCATCTTCCCCTGTCTCAAATGTGTAAACTCTTGCTTCTTACTATTAATATAAGCTGGAGAAATAAATCTCTTATGAAACAACTGCTTAAATAATTCCCAATCAGCAATTTCCTCTGGTGTCATCGGATAAGACTCCTGTCTCCACCAGGATGCAGGTTTTGGACCCAGAAACTAGGTTGTCATTTCCACCCATCTCTTAGGAGGAAGATTCCCCTGACTCTGCATTACCCGAAAAGTCTTTTCCACATGATTGAGCGATTTCTTTGCTCCTTCAGGTCCTTCATTTCCCATGAAATGGTTCAGCTTCACATTATAGACAGTCTCAAGATGAGTCATTTGGGGAGGACGAAGAGAAGTCTGAATAACATGAGCAATAGCTTCCCCTAATTGAGCTATATCACAGAAACTAGGCTCAGAAGAAGGACGTGGATCTCTACGAGGCGACATAGTTCTGACAGAAGACACCAAAATAATTAGAAAATTCACAAGATAAGCAGGATTGCAAACCTAGGCTCTGATACAAAACTGAGACACCCTGACCTAGATCGAGGCATGCTGGCCGTCACTTGAGCGTGACGTAACCATATGCACAGTGTCGAAACAATAAATATAAAGAGAATTATGAATAAATAAAAACCAAGTTAAATAGAATACTAGCGAAGATAAGGTGCTAGTGCAAGTTTAAGTGTGAAATACACAACCAGAGCTTAAATAAGTCTAGGTGCAGTCAAGCAGAACAATTACTAGATTACAACACCCAAAGGTGTAACCTACATAGGTGAAAATCCGTCAGAACCTCCGTCAAGTCCTCGTGATCCACCAATGAGCAATCTCACTTAAAACTTGGAGGGTGCAAAACAGAAAGTGTGAGTGGGCAAAAAACAAAGCTTTTCAAATCATTTCATTTCTCAAAAGTTCTAACCCCTCGCTGTAAAACCTGTATACTTTCCCAGAAAATATATAATACATATACATATCTCAAAACCAAGCTCAGAAATAGTGATATGCAAAGTATGGCATGCCAAATATATCTCAACATAATCACATTAGTAATTCAGGTGAATTAAACTCATAAGAGATAATACAAGTCAGCCGAGTAGCCTGCACGGCTGAATCTATAGCTCATAATCAATCATAAACATATCACATCATAATATATATCCTGCACACGAGTCGGAACCACCTATAGTGGTATGTACGAAAAGCCTGGGTTTAAAATAATTATGCTCTAGTGCTACAATCACGTGAAGACTGTGCAAATGATTGGGGGTCACCTACAAGTCAAAACCACATATAGTGGCCTGTACGACAAGACTGTGCACCTAACTTGGATCCAAGGTGAGCATATGGTGCGGGAGGTGAACATCACGTGAAAGACTGTGTCCTTACCATGGCGGGAGCACTAACGCCAGGGTGCAGGTTTATAAGCTCTCAACGCATTTCACATAATCATAAATCCACATAACCAATCTAGAACTCACCTGATACTTACCTGTGCGTCCACAACACCAATTACAATTATATGCAACTACGAATGCATGAGTAAAATAGATATATACTTTGCATGGCATTTCATATCACATAATCATTCAAATTCATTTTATGGGAAAAACATCAAGTATATAGGTATATATTGAAAACCAAAAGTCCACTCATTGGTATGTCGAAGGGTCGTAGCCCCCGAGCCTCGATTGATGGCGCTCGTCCTCTGGATAGGTCTCGCCTGTATGCGAAATAACTAAATAAACTTTATTTTAAGCACATAAACAAAACTAGCTAATAACTTCTCATACATTGCTCAAATGGGGTAAATGAATATACCACCATGACTTACATAACCTCATGAGCATCCCCAAATTTTTAGAATAATTTTTCATGACCCCACGCGCCCTCACGTGTGGACCAAGGCAAGGCTCGACTCGCGGCCCACGTGCAGGCACGTGCCTGGCACACTGACGGAACAATTAACGCCGTAAGGAATATTTCATGGAATATTCCGTTAGAACTTTGATAAAAATTAAAGGCGTTACCTGACGTCGTTAGAATATTCCATTAGACTTGACAGAATATTCGCTCGTCTTCAACCTTCGAAACTGGAAATTTGAAAAACAAAAATTGAAGATTGCTCGCAAAATAGGCAAGAAAGCCCTATAAATTTCCGCCAAGCAAGGGAAAGTGGTTGAAATTAAGACACAAATCAAAGCCAAATCCATCCAAAGGCAAGCTTTGAGAAGTCTATAAATACAAGGTCCTCAAACAAGCATAATGGTGGACAATTTCTACATTGAAGGGCCGAAATTCTCACAAAAGGAGAAACTTTGCCAAATCTTTGAAGACTAATACGTTGCCAAAGCTCTCTTCGAAGAACATACAACCAAAGTTGAAGTTTTCTTTTAACCAAAGCCAAAGCATTCCCTTGAAGAATCAACAAGCACTCGTGCCAATTCCTTCAAGACTTTGTTGCAAGCTCAAAACTTCTAATGGCGTTCAATGCAAGATCAAGTCGCCAAGACCCTTGAATGAATGAAATCCTACATCAACACTACCTTTGACGCAGTCCTAAACCTGAGGGGAAAGCAATAATTCAATCGTTCATCCCAGATCAAGTCATCATGACCCTTAGATCAACAACCTACGTATCTACATCAAATTTGAAGACTAAGTCAAAGGAAAATTGTAAACAGAGCTTGTAACCCTACAAATTCATCAATACAAATCTACTTTGTACATGTGTTCTCGTTTCATTTGTTACAGGATTTTCATGTTTACAAGAACCTTGCTCATCACAAATAGTAATTTACACACTAATAACTTGAAAATTTTCGAGTTGTACATAACTTAAAAAGCTCAAGCAACTACATAGCCTCAAAAGCCAAAAATTAAGGAAGAGAGGACTTGCACTAGTAGAAAAAATAGTTTGGGCGGCAAGATTTTATGCAACGAAGAAAATTTTGTCGCGACGAAAGAAACAGTATCTTTGAGCAAAAAAGAGAGGAAAGAAAAAAAAAATTGCACGACGAAATACCTAAAGCGATGAACAAGTGTAGTCGTCGGGCAAAGTCAACAACAAAAATGCGGGATAATTTGTTTGGCGCGAAAATCTTGTGCGATGAAAAAATGACCTTTAAGAGACAAAGGGTTCATCACGTAAGTTGCTGTCAGTTTTCACTCAAACCATTCACTACAGGTGAATAAGAGGAATGAGGACTGCATTTAGTACACATGTTTGCACGACAAAGCCTTCGTCGCGCAAAGGCCCTAACTTTCCTATAAATATGCGCTTCTGCTATCCTTATTCTTCACAATTTTGTTCTCCTTATTCTTCACAATTATGTTCTTGTTCTTGATAATTCTGTTCGTGCTGGGATGGAGGACAAAAATAAGGATCAAAGTGTGCGCAACGCCAGCCCGCATGATTTGAGGGAACATTTTTAGTTCGCACATACAATTGTTGTAGCCATGCATAATAATTGTCGTACTACTGAGTGGCGTTCTTCAAAATTTGTGCCCGAGAATGTGAAGAAGGCGGTGATGGATGCATTATTAGTAAGTATATTGTTGATGAATCAATAATTAATTTTGTGAAATTTCTTGTTATATGGTGGAATTAATTATTTCTATACATGTGTAACAGTGTAAATATACTCTTGATGATGATACGAACGAACAGTTGATGAAGTTGATGGAGGATGCGTTGGAGGGAGATTACAATCAAGGGTTTTATGATGTCGAGCGGAATGGAGGACCATCAAAATAGTATTTTTAAATTTATGTTTTTGAGGACAATATTTAAACTGAAGGTTTTTTAATTAAGTTATGTATTTGGACTTAATTAGGTTTTAATTCATGTTTGGTTTTTAAAATAATTGAATGGATTATGGCATTAATTATTTTTAGAATAAATATTTAAGGTAATATTTATTTTTAGAATAAATATTTGATTGAAAATTATATATGTTTACGTAAACTTTATAATTATAATCAATTATGTCGTCGCTAAAGAGATTGCGCGACAAAATTGTCGTCGCAAAAGCACACTTCACGCGACAAAGATCTTCTTTCGTCGCACAAGAAAAATGTCAAATTGCGTTTAAACAATCCCATTTATTGAGCAGTTATGATGCGTTTGCGTGACGAACTCAGGCTTTTGCGCAACCAATGTGTTCGTTGCGCAAAGGGTTCCTATTGCTATATAAACACAGTTTCAAAACCCTAAGTTTCAAAAGTTTTTTGTTTTCAAAAGCAATGGCAGATTCTCAAGAAGGTTCTGGCAAAAAGAAACTTGTAGTGCCATCAAAAAGGTATTGACAGAAGCAAGTGTTGTACTTTACAGACAAAAGTATGGCTGAGGCATACGCTAAACTTATTTATGATTTTGGTGATTTAGTGCAGAGGGAATGTTCTGCCGAGTTTGAGTCTTGAAAAAAGGTGCCTGAGGAGTTGAAGACGTCCATGCTGGGGGAGTTATCGGTAAGTTTGTATTAAATAATGTATATTTATTTTTGTTAAAATGTAGATTTTAAAAATTGCTAATTTATTGTTATTTGCATTAATGTAGGTTCATTGGGATGTTGACAAAACCAATGAGAAACAACAGAAGCATCTGGATGGGCTTTTCAGGCAACATTTCCCGCAATCGAAGTTTGATGTGTTGTGGGATGCAGAGGCAAATGAGGCTAGAAGTTAAATTGCAAATTATTATTTTTTTGTTTAAATAAGATTTTGCGGACTTTATATTTATTTTAATTAATATATGTTATATGGATGAGTATTTAATATTTATATTAATTTGTATTTGTATTTAGGATACATGGTAAAATAAAAATTTACATTACATCAAAAGAAAAGGGAAAATGTCACAGCCCGTCCCGAATTTATGTTTATCAACGGCGTGAAAATACCTAATTATCCTTGAACATTTTGTGTGGTTATGTGGCTTAAGTTTTTATTTGGACCAATTCTAAATTTTCCTAAGTTTTTGGAACACTTAGGACACTATGTGTTTTGTTTGTTTGTTGGAGGACCAAGTAGGACCACACACCCACACCCAAACCCTTTTCCTTTGCTCTCTCTTTCTCTCTCTCGTTTTCAGCCATTTTTCGTACAACTATACGGACAAATCTCGAACCCAACCTTTCATGCATAGATCGATGCCAAAAAGGTAAGATTCTTGCTCCTTGTAACCTCATGAGTTCACTTATACCATTTTTGAGACTTGAAGGCTTCGAAAACCCGAGAAACCCTAACCCAGATTTTTGGTATTGTTCATGCACACGTAAATGTGAAGATTTCAAGGAGTTTTAAGCTTATAGGGAGCTTTGGATCATCCTCACGAAGCTCGGAAAACAAAAACCAAGTGAATTAAACGTCGGGAAGTGGAGAACGACGAGTTTTAAGTTTGGGCCAGATTATCGAACTTCCTACGGCGAGATCCTATGGTTTTCAAGCCTTGAAATTGGTAAGGATGTGTTCTTCTAGTTATAAGCTTTCAATTGAGACAAGTTTCATGAGATTTGGTTAAGAAATGACCGAGATATTAAGCTACAGTTCTAAAAGACGTTAGGCTAGTTGGGCGGCGGGCTGGGGCCTAGCGCCTAGATGGCTAGGCAGAGGGGCCTAGGCAGATTCAAATAAATTTTTTATATATTGTATTAATAAGTGCCTATTTATACTTAAAAAAACACGTAATTGCATTGAGATACATAAACTGGATAATAAAATGACATATAGATTATAAAGTATTAGAACATATTGAAAACATGGGGAACAAGCATATAATGAGTGTTCATCCAAGTATTCAACAAGTCTTTTACATTTTATTGAAAAAATAAAATGTAAAATGAAAGTTATTGATTTTCTGTCTAAGTGGGAGTCGCAACCTAGGCGGGCACCTAGGAGAGTTAGGCGGACGCTTAAGTGGGTCTAGGTGCCCTTTCTTAATTTTGAAACTCCCAGGGACGAATTGGGGCGGTGGCCAGCCACTTAGCGCCTAGACAGACATTTTTAGAACAATGATGACAAGCACTTGATAGATTCTTGTTTTTGGTACACTACGAATCTGATGAACATGAGCAACCTACATCCCAGAGAAAAAACATATGAATACAATTATCTTGAGCAAGCAAAGTATAACTCTAAGAAATGGCCAGCTGATGTTGTATGCATTAGATTAAGAATTTGTACTTACAGAATGGTAAATTCTAATTCCTTTTTATTTCCCGTATAAATAGTATTTTACCTACGCAACCTTGGGGTACCTTAATTCTGACCGATCGATTATCCATCTTTTGCTCATGAGACTGATGAGATCGTGTTCTTAAACCTTGCCAAGAACTACGTTGTGCGGAATAACTCATGCTTCTTTTCCATGTATATATGCATGGCCAAGTGAATAGGAGCTTCCTTATCATCCAACCCAGCTTTCAGTAAATGTGATTCTGATTTGTCAATGCTACCAGAAGTGTGAAGCTCCTCATGTCATACATACATATACATACATACTTACATACATACATATACATATACATATATATATA